>WNWK01045565.1:0-14668 GCA_009830355.1 Cherax destructor
ACGAATTTACTAATTTTCTTCACTAAGGTGTTTGAGGAGGTAGATCATGGTATTGAATATGATATTGTGTATGTGGACTTCAGTAAGGCTTTCGATAGAGTTCCATATCAGAGGCTATTGAGAAACTTATGGCACACGGAATAGGAGATTTTTTTTTCCTGGGTAGAGGCATGGTTGACAAATAGGCAGCAGAGAGTTTGCATAAATGGGGAGGAATCAGAATGGGGGCATGTCACAAGCAGTGTTCCACAGGGGACATAGATGAGGGAATAAATAGCGACATAAGCAAATTTGCTGATTGCACCAAAACAGGCCATCAATTCATTCTAATGAGGACATTAGAGCACTCTAGGATGATTTGAATAGACTGATGCAGTGGTCGGAGAAGTGGCAGATGCAGTTTAATATAGACAAATGCAAAGTTCTAAATGTTGGACAGGAAAATAACCAATTCACATATGAACTAAATAATATAGATCTTAATATTATGGATTGCAAAAAGGATTTAAGAGTTCTGGTTAGCAGTAATCTGAAACCAAGACAACAGTGCATAAGTGTTCGCAATAAAGCTAACAGAATCCTTGGCTTCATATCAAGAAGTATAAATAATAGAAGTCCTCAGGTTGTTCTTCAACTCTATATATCTTTGGTTAGGCCTCATTTAGATTATGCTGCACAGTTTTGGTCACTATATTACAGAATGGATATAAATACACTGAAAAACGTAAAAAGGAGGATGACAAAGTTGATCCCATGTATCAGAAATCTTCCCTATGAGGATAGACTGAGGCCCCTGAATCTGCACTCTCTAGAAAGGCGTAGAATTAGGGGGATATGATTGAGTTGTATAAATGGAAAACAGGAATTAATAAAGGGGATGTAAATATCGTGCTAAAAATATCTAGCTAAGACGTGGTGTAGTTTTAAAAATAGATTACATAACTACATGAGTGGGTGTGGGTGGGTGTGAGTTCGACCTGACTATCTTGTGTTACTAGGTCAGCTGCCGTACTCCTCCCTTAAGTGAATGTGACTGACCTGACATCTCTGAACTTTGCATTCTCTTTACGTGAATGAGACAGTTTAATTAGTTTAATATCTTTATTATGCACCCCATACCCATCCTGTGGACGGTAGTCAAAAGATTACAAAGGTACATAATTGGTCCAGGGACTCGACTCGAGACACAGAAAGAAAAGACTATGGAATTTCTATGAATGTCATAGGCGAGAGTAAATTACTGGTATTCAACACTCTTAAACGGGCAGGAATGCAAGTGTAAATGGAATGAAACAACGTTGCTTTTGTACTATATAGATTCTTCTCTGTTCGTCTGTCAAAACCTACTTTGTTCTTTACATATTTTTACCTTTATTTGAGAAACAATAAGTTATAATGATTATATTTGGGTAATTTACACTAACCTAATCTCTTAAAAAGGAGGAAGTTAAGAAATCAGCTTAAGCCTATATAAGAAAAAACAAAGACCGAAGGAAAAGTTTTCATGTTACAGCATGGAACCTTCTTATGTACCCAAGTGTGTTAGCATGGAACCTTCTTATGTACCCAAGTGTGTTAGCATGGAACCTTCTTATGTACCCAAGTGTGTTAGCATGGAACCTTTTATGTACCCAAGTGTGTTATCATGGAACCTTAATTATGATTACCCAAGTTGTTAAAACTCAGGAACCAGGCTGATGTACCCAATTGTTAGAAAATGGAACCTTCTTATGTTAAAGTGTGTTAGCATGGAACCTTTTATGTACCCAAGTGTGTTATCATGGAACCTTCTTATGTACCCAAGTGTGTTAGCATGGAACCTTCTTATGTACCCAAGTGTGTTAGCATGGAACCTTCTTATGTACCCAAGTGTGTTAGCATGAAACCTTCTTATGTACCCAAGTGTGTTAGCATGAACAAAAAATATAATTCATAGAGGATATACAAAGAGAACCAAAGGCAACTTGAAGCAAAAAAAACAAGTAAAACTCAGAAACAACAGAGCATGGATAAAGTACAACACAATTCACCTAAAAACACAAATAGACAAACATGAAAGAAAATAATGACTAATATGGAATTATAAGAGAAGAAGAAAGACAGTTTGATAATGACAACACGAAGGAAAGATCTTACTAATGTTGCTAAAGAGACGCAGTTGAAGAAACAACACAGGAATAGATTATAAAATTATTGAACAAAGATTAGTACCTCTTCAGAGAACATAATAAATATGTGAAGAATTTAATTAAAAAAAATATATACAATAAAACTCTTTAAAAAAAAAAAAATACAGAAAACATCAAAGATTAATAATTCTGAATAACCCTTGCAAATATCTGAGAGTAAGAAGGATCTGAGGATAAACGTAAGACCAAGTATGTTGATCATTACACAGAAACTGAGCAGCGTCAGCGGCATATGTAAGGTTGCTTAACCTCAGAGTAACATTCACTTCCACTGAAAAGTATAAATGATGACGTAAAGTTGAAGACTTCGTTCTACACAGACTGATGGAACTGTAAAAATATTAAAACTTCTACAAAAACAATATTCAGCCTCAGCATATAAGCAAAATAATGTACAAGCACGGTAAACATTTAGGGGACTTAATAAAATATATAAATAATATATTAATAAATGTGGGAATGGTCTTTAAAAGTATAGAATAATGTTAACTGACAATCATTATTTACTTATTGTGGCACCATTGTGGAATAACTAGCTAACAAAGTACATAAAGACACTAAATAAAGTACAAAAGTTCACCACCAGACTTTTATAAAAGGAGACATGATTGCGACATACAAAATACACCCTGGCCAAGACAAGGAGGATACGGTTGGACCCAAGAGACAAAGCCAAATTCTTCTAGGTAAACACACATTTAACTAAAGAAAACTGTACCTCTTTCTCTTATAGAACTAAATAAACATTGTTACTTTTCAAATGTTCATTATTGTGCGGACACCATTTGAAAGTGTTGTAAAATAAGTAGAACAGTAAGTGATTTAATATGCACAACAGAACAAGGGGTTTAATGAAGACCGGATCCCGGGGAATTACGTCCATTATGTCGGCCAGAAACTGGTATTAATTTTGCATTTACCTGCAAACAGTTGCCTCATTTATTTGTAAATACTCGGTCTGTAAACCATTATAATTGAACAGTTAGCTTTCTTCTTAGGAGATTAAACTATCGTATTCAACAGTAACCATTTTCGTATATAACGTTAAATCGTCGTACTCAACTTGTACTCGTGTTCAAGGCTAAGTCATCGTATTCAAAGTCGTCGTACTCAAAGTTAAGTCGTAATGCTCAAAACTAAGTCTTTGTATTCAACTTCTTAAGTCGTCGTACTCATTGTGTTTACGTCGTATTGAAAGTGTTAAATCGTCGTATTCACTGTGATTATTCGTCGTATACTTAATTAATGTTCAGTTGTCTACTCATTGTTAAGCCATCGTACTGTAAGCTAAGTCGTCGTAATCAACATGTTAAATTATCATATACTGAATGAAGTGTTAAGTCATCGTACTTAACTTTCAGTCATACTCAATTCTAAGTCGTCGTACTCAATGAAAATCGTCGCATTCAACTTGTTAAGTAGTTCTTAGCATGTTGTCGACGACCTGCTCAGTGTTAAATTACCATATATAAGATTTTAAAACGTCGTATTTAACGTCTTAAGTTTCTGTAATCAACTGGGTAATGGCGGAATATAAAAGATAATGGTGTCTTACACCTCGTTTAAGACACCATTACACCTCGTGTAAGACACCATTACACCTCATGTAAGACACCATTACACCTCGTGTAAGACACCATTACACCTCGTGTAAGACACCATTACACCTCGTGTAAGACACCATTACACCTCGTGAGATTCGTATATTACAGCAATAAAGAAAACATACTAGTGAGTACTGACAGTACTCTATTAGAAATCATCTTAATACATTAGTTTCATCAACAAACTACAGTGAATATCAATGTACATGAAAAAAATACTATATATGCTTCGGTCGCAGTGCGATCCGTGAGAGGTATACCCAACTGAATAACACCATCCGCTGTACTGAATAACACCATCCGCTGTACTGAATAACACCATCCGCTGTACTGAATAACACCATCCGCTGTACTTCAATGCACGCGACTGGAATATTGCAGAATGCAGCATAAGTTTGTAGTTCAAGTAGATCTTAGCAGTGAAGATTTGTAGTGAGTCTGGAGAGGCTTTCACAAGTCATCAGATGGAAACTAATATCAAACATTCAATAAAAATGGCAAATTAGGACATACACAGCCACAAACCTTCCATTATAGAACTTGTTTTGAAGCTAAACGGAGGAGACTATGGAATTTCTATGAATGCCATAGGCGAGAGTAAATTGTGTGTGCTGGTGTTCAACACTTTTAAACGAGCAGGAATGCGGCCCGGTCTGTGACCAGGCCTCATGGTGGATCAGAGCCTGATCAACCAGACTATTACTGCTGGCCGCACACAGTCCGACGTACGAACCACAGCCCGGCTGGTCAGGTACTGACTTTAGGTGCCTGTCCAGTGCCTGCTTGAAGACAGCCAGGGGTCTATTGGTAATATCCCTTATGTACGCTGGGAGGTAGTTGAACAGTCTTGGGTCCCTGACACTTATTGTGTTGTCCCTCAACGTGCTAGTGGCACCCCTGCTTTTCATTGGGGTGGATGTTGCATCGTCTGCCGAGTCTTTTGCTTTCGTAGGAAGTGACTCTCGTGTGCAAGTTTGGTACTAATCCCTCGAGAATTTTCCAAGTTTATATAATCATGTATCTCTCCCGCCTGCGTTCTAGGGAGTACAGGTTTAGGAACTTCAAGCGTTCCCAGTAATTAAGGTGGTTTATCGCAGTTATGCGTGCGGTGAAGGTTCTCTGCACATTTTCTAGGTCAGCAATTTCACCTGCCTTGAAAGGTGCAGTTAGTGTGTAGCAATATTCCAGCCTAGATAGAACAAGCGACCTGAAAAGTGTCATCATGGGCTTGGCATCCCTGGTTTTGAAGGTTCTCATTATCCATCCTGTATTCAGGCTCAATTCAGGGAACCGGAGCACAGATCCAATTCCCTAGATCAAGAGCCCCTCACCAGGGTCAAGGAACCTCCCTTGAGGAGAGGCACATCTTGAGCAAAAGGATTTTAATGATTTTAACCATATGCTTTAGAGTCGGGTGATAGATTTTTAGCAAACCAAAAATTTGTAAGTAGTTATCACCCAGACCACGTTATTAATAATTTTTCTCCACCAACCAGGAAGAGTCGGAAATTTCACAGGTATATGTCAATTTTTTTTCCAGCCTCATAATCACAAGAGTTTTCTGCCTACTTACCACCAGAATCCTGGTTTCCAGGGATTTGAGTCTACTTCACCGTTACATGCTCAGGGAAGTGGTAAGTCAGCCTCAGGTTCAGGAAAATAGGAAAAAGGTAGAAAAAGTCCAATTCCCCAGGGTCAAAGAACCCAGCTTACTCCAAATGGGCATGGGACTTTTAAAATCTTATTTTTGTACTTACTGTAATAAAAAGAGCCACCTGCAGCAATATTGCAGAAAGATGCTTAGTGACCAGGCTGCTGCTCAGGCTTCTCAAGTACACCAGCTACATACACACAGTAGCCGGTATTGAAGTTTTACCTCGGTGTACACCAGGCAGACCAGCTGTTTTAGACCCTTGGATGAAGGTCTTTTCAAGTAAGTCCACAGTAGCCTTGCATCAAAATGAAGGTAGGGTAGAAGGTGTTATGTCTTTAGGGGATTGGTGTACTTTCACCCAGTTACTCAAGGATGTATTACCAGTGTCAGACGATACCTACACTTGGTTGGATATTTTTTTTCAGTTCACAGGTTATGAGTTAAGTCTGCTTACCAATCTGGTGATCTGCCTGTAGGTATTGCTGTAGGTATTACAGTTGATATACTTTTTGAAGGTGTTGATCTTCTGTTAGATAATAATGTGATGGGCCTTCCCGAAACTGAGGAACCCTTAGTCTGGAGGGATCCAGAATCACAAGTTCAGGAGAAAAAGCTACTGTGCCAGAGCTGTTTCCAGTGTGTGCAGTAACTAGGCAAACGTCAAAGGAAAAGCTTCTGTGCCTCTACTTGATTCTTCTGATGCTGGAGAAAATTTGGGTTTCGGAAATCTATTACTGGAGTCTAGCCTGCAGGAGACTCAGGGTAGTGATGAACCAGCCCAGGTGGGACCCAGTTTGAGTGGGGGTCTGGACACTGGCATAGGAGTAGTGAGAACCTGCACACCAGCCAGACCAAGATGAAGAGTCTATTTGACTGCAAGTCAGTGCCCCATACTCTTGAAGTTGGAGAGAAGGTGCAAGCATTGGAGACGATGCCTAGTAATTCTTCGCAAGCAAGGTACAGTGAGCAGTACAAGGTGATGGAAAAGGTCACTGATCAAAATTACAGAATTCACACCCCTGGGAGGCGGGAGTCTGACGGGATGTGCATATAAACCTGTTAAAACAGTACTAACAAAGATTGGGTGTGGTGAATGTTAATACAGTAGGTGATCCGGGGTTCGACACTAATTTGAATGAAACCACAGATGTACATCTTAGTAACAGGGCATTGTTAAAGGACCATACACAATGTATGTTAGGCCTTAGTAAGGAAATAATAATAAAAATGAAGCACTAAACCTACAAGGGTCATACAGCACAGCAGGGTATGAAATGGTGCAGGGGTATTGGGTAGCAGGAGGGAGAGGGATTATTATTAGGTCATACAGTGGGCCAGGGGACAGTACAGGGGTCGAGGGCAGCAAGAGGGAGAGGCTGTGAGTAGCAGAGGCATCATCATCAAAGTTTGTGCAGTAAATCAGTTGCTGTCAAAAAATCAAGGAGAGAGTCTGAGTTAAAAGTTGGTCCATCAGTAAGAAGGGAAGATAAAGTAAGGGCATTAGAGCGGTGACGACATCAGAGGTAAATTCCGCATGCTCACTGATAGAGTGGACAGTCCAAGAGAATATGGCTAACAGAAACTGGAATCTGACAATTCTTACAGAGTGGAACAGGGCGCCTCTCCATGAGATACCCGTGAGTAAGACGAGTGTGGCCGATGCGAAGATGGAGGAGTGTAGTCTCCCAACCACGGCATTGATGACAAGAAGACGGCCAGAAATCTGTACTTGGTTTAACAGAAAGTAATTTGTTATGTAGTAGATCAGACCAACGTTGTTGCCAACAGTTGCGAAGGTGGGTAGCAATTACAGCAAAATAGTGATTAGAACACCTCTATATGAAACTGGAAGGTCATGTACTGCTGACCATGCAGCAGGTGTCCAGCCTGTTCATTGCCCTGTACATCAACATGACCAGGGACCCAGCAAAAAACAATATCTTTGTGCTTGCTAGAGATACAACATAACCAAAGTTGAATACGAAGAACCACTAAGGGAGTCTGAAACTACTACAAATGGCGACACAGGCATAGATGCAATACAGGTAATTGTTACGAGAATTGCATACAATTCAGCTGTAAAAATGCTAGCTGGGACTAATAAATGCACTCGTATGACGCTGTCCAGAAACACTGCTGCAAATCCGACACCGTCAGAAGACTTGGAACCATCGGTGTACACTGTGATAGCATGAAAATGAGACTGAAAGTGATTAAGAAAAAGAGCAAGAAGCAACCGTAGATATCTGGGCTTTTGTGCTTGGCAGTGGGGAAGAACAGACACAAACTGTCGAAACTTCCTAAGAAAGAAGACTGCTATGGTGTAAGAAATCCATTGTCTCTTTGAGACAATGGATTTCACATTCATTCAAGTAAATCTGGCAATGACGAGAATAAGATGAATGAGCTTCATGACAATTAAGACAGGAGGGAGGTAGACCACAAGATGTACAGGTATGATCATCAGCACCACAGACTCAGCATTCAGCCATGGATCTGTAATATTTTGCCAGATGGCCAAAATGCCAGCAATTTTTACACTGTTGTGGTGAAGGGGTCACCTGTTGGACTTGTAAATGGTGTCCTGCAATATAAACCGATGATAGAAGCTCATGGCAGTCAAAAGTTAAATGAGCTACATCTCAGGGATAGCGTCTCCGCCCATGGGCAGGCAGTATATACGTGTCTACTTTAAGGATCGGGAGGTCTTGGAGCTCAAGCTGTTCCAGAATGTCATCACCACATGTCTAGAAATGACGTTGAACCATGGTATGTGGTAGAATGACAGTACCACTTCAAGAATTGAGAGAATGATGTTTTTCATGTGTTACAGGAATGGCATCTATGGTTGTAAGGAGAGAAAGATCGTGAGCTTGGCTAGCATTCTGTACTGTGGCGATGTGTGCACCGCTCTAGAGCATGAAATGGGACATTACAACCAACATGGCATAGGAGCACCTTGCTGATATTCTGATCAAGAAGGTATTCTGAAGATGTCGGTTGTAGAGTGAAAAACTTCGTCCATTGTGTACTATGATGCGTAGTATGTAAAGGAAGTGATTGTCGTGTTGGTCTTTTCTGAGTAGAATGAGAGGCAGTCGAAACAGTGTCATCTGAAGAAGGTCATGGTCGTTTATATACAGGACTGGAGGTGGTCCGTTTTGAGGCGGGGCACGCAATCCGAAAACCATCGCACCATAATGGGAGAGGCTGGAAGCATAGTCAAAAACATGCGGAGGTTGGAGGTGTCAAAGGAGTCAGGCCGAGCCTCTGAATCTGGAGCAAAGGACAAAATGTCACCTGCAGAAGATACAGGGGAAGTAGAAAGGTCCAAAGAATGGTCCAGTAACAAGGCAGGGTCATCATAGGGTCCTGCTATAGGAAGGGGCCCAGGAGGAGGAGGTACATGGACTTGGGACTCCATGGTTAAGTCTCTCTTTTCTTTTGTTATTAAGAAAAAAAGGGGGGAGCATGAAGGGGCAGCTCTCAGGGAAAAAGGACCGCAAGTCTCCCCTTCCGCACCCAAGAGGACAACCTCAGCGCAGCCGGTAGTGCAGATGCAGCATGGAACCCCATGCCATACCCTACCCTTCAAGCCAGTAAACCAGCATTCCAGGATATCAACCTTACATCCACCGAGCCACCTCGGCGGACAAAAGGGAGAGCAGTCGGAAACCCATCACCTGAAAGACACCCGAAGCCTCTTCCCCGGTAGACCAGAGAGGGATCGGGATCTCCAGATGATCCAGACTCCACAGCAAACTACACTACAACCAAGGATCTCAACAGAAGTAGATGGAGCCCAGAACTCTTTCTCAGGTCTAGGAACTACAAAATCTAACAGAACAACCTCAAAGGCAGAAACAGGAAAGGGAAAGTGGAGGGATGGGGAGAGGAGAAAAGGGAAATGGGTGATGGGGGAGGATGGGATAGGGAAGGAGGGGATTAGGGGTAATTAGGTTCAGTCAGAGGAAGAAGACTAAAAGGCCTAATTCCTCAGACCAATAGCCTCTTCACCACGCCTAGGAGCCTCCCTTGAAGAGGTTAGTTAGGAAAGGATTGTGGAGATGGTTCAGCTTCACTCGAATTTTGAGGAATTTAAAGCCCCATGATATAGATGTAGGGGAAGCTGAACCAATTCGGCAGGTCCCTTATAGAATGAACCCACATAAGAAAGCAAGTATGGAGGAGGTGATATTCCTAGATGAAAATAATTTAGTAGCCTGGTCATGGACCAGGCTACAGGGGTGTTGATCCCCAGAATACTCTCCAGGTAGACTCCAGCTAGCTAGACTGACTACTGCAAGATAAATTTAACAAAGACAATTGTTTTCCTCTTCCTAGAATGGATATACCTTTGATACACCTTTACCTTTGATGAGTTTTGAGAGTCTTACTACTCTCGAAGCCCGGCCAGGGGCCAGGCTCGTCTGGTGCTAGCCTGGTGAACCAGGCTGATGGGTGCGTTCCTTAATGTATTTATCCCCAACGAATTTATGTTTAACTTAATACCAATAGGCTCGAGAAACCTGTAATTCCATTTCAATTAAAACTACCATGAAAACATAATGGAGAACATAATACAGTACTCAAATACAGTATTATCAGATAAAGTGAACATTAAATGGAAGTTATATACGAGAGTACCATAAACTAATCTGAACTCACTAATATCAAAATATTCAGTTTACGGTTTAAGGTATACAGTGTATTACTGTAATATATTCAAATACACTATGTATGTGATGTCTTTGAAGTATTCCTTACTTATATGTTCCTTTTAAAATTATAGCCTCAATTTTAATGAATGTTAATTGACATTAATAGTTCTGTAGCTTAAGGTAATTAATAAAATATTGCTTTTAATTAATGAAGTAATATATATAGAAAATTATATGTAACCCTGTGCACTTTAAAAATATATCCCGAGTATATGAAGATCAATGAACACCACTAAGTTCACTAAGTAATGTTAAAACTTCAGAGCAAAAATTTCATAGTTGTCGTGTGTGTATAAGTACGTATGTATGTACTTGTGTGTGTATATGTGAGTGTGCGTGTGTTTTTCGCACAAAATAACTAATGAATGTATTGTGTAAAAAATGCAAGATTATAATTCATAATCATGCTTAACGAAATACCATTTTGCATATATATATATATATATATATATATATATATATATATATATACAGTATATATATTTATATCCTGTGGCAAGAATGACGTGGCCTGCAGCTCAGTGGTGCAGCGCATGGTTCAGTCAAAGGAACTAGTGTTGGATACCCAGGCCGGGTGAGACATGTGGTCAAATCTCCCAACAACGGCCGTTCGTCATTGTAGGAACTGCCAGAAATAACCGGTTTCTCCAACACACAAGTTATACTTTTTTTGTATCGAACTGAACACATATTTACTCTGTTAAATAATATACCCGTAGTCCTTTCACGAGCTAATCCAAAATCACCGACCGGATTCGTTCAAAATTAAAGTGATCCACTGACCGGATTCATCCAAGAAATAAGTAAACCAATGACCGGATTCAAAAGCTGACAGATATTCTGCTTGTGGAGGTTAGTACACCGAACGGGGATGTCCTCGGATCACAGTACAACACCTAGCTGTGCTGAGTGTGTGATTTTTGTAGGATTTTATGGTCCTGTGGGTTAGAGCGTCATGGAAATTTCACTCACCATGAGTAGGGCTTAAACAACATGGGTTCGAATCTCTGGTTATTTACAGTGTTGTTATTAATTAAAAACCACTTGTTCTTGCTTACAGTAATATAAAATACTGCTCGTGGAGGTTAGTACACCAAACGGGGAGGAGCATGAAATAAGCTCTGTAGCACCCACACCATCGAATATCCTCGGATCATGGTACAACACCTAGCTCTGCTGGGTGCGTGATTTTTGTAGGATTGTATGGTCCTGTGGGTTAGAGCGCCATGGAATTTTTGCTCACCATGAGGCGGGCTAAAACAACATGGGTTCGAATCCTCCGCTAGTCGCAGTGATGTTATTCATTAAATACCACTTGTTGGTGGTTACAATAATATATATATAAATATATATATCCCACCTAGCCCCTTGCTCCAGGCATTTTAGTCGCCTCTTATGACACGCATGGCATACAGAGGAAGAATTCTGTTCCACTTCCCCATAGAAATAAGAGGAAATAAACAAGAATTAGTAAGAAAATAAAAGAAAACCCAGAGCGGTGTGCGTATATATGTGTGTGTACATGAATGTGTAGAGTGACCTAAGTGTAAGTAGAAGTAGCAAGACGTACCTGAAATATTGCATGTTTAGACAGAAAAGACGCCAGCAATCCTACCATCATGTGAAACAATTACAGGATTTCGTTTTACACTCACTTGGCAGGACGGTAGTACCTTCCTGGGTGGTTGCTGTCTACCAACTTGTATATATAAATACAGTGGACCCTCGGTTTTCGTTGAAAATTCTTTCCAGAATGCTGTTTGAGTGCCTTTAGCGAACGCAATTATTCCCATAAGGATAAATGTAAATTGGATTAGTCATTTCAGACCCCCAAAACTACACTTACAGAAGCAATTACGAAAATACACTTACATAATTGTTCGAGTTTGGAGATGAACGAAAACCGAGGGTCCACTGTATATATATATATATATATATATATATATATATATATATATATATATATATATATATATATATATATATATATATATATATATATATATGCAGAATATCCACAGTGAAAAAAATAGTGAAATTCCAAGCACTTTTGGTGACAAACTTTATTATGGTCAAACTGGTAAAAGACTAAGATTAAAACAATATAAATATAGCATTAGAAGTAGACATGATTCTATTGCTCTGTTTATTTATGTGAGAGTTTAACCATCCAATTGATTTTCAAAAGGCTGAGAAAGTTGTATCAAGCAAGTCCATGGTTGACAGAAATATAATAGAATCATATTTCATAAAAAGTAGTTCTGAAAATAAAATGAATATTGTTTTTAGTTTCTATAAATTGGATTCATTTATAATTGGTGATCTGTACTTAACTCAGTGGTGATCTGTACTTAGCTCAGTAGTGATCTATACTTAGCTCAGTGATGATCTGTACTTAGCTCAGTGACTATATGTCTAGTGTACTGTCTATAAATCTGAACCAAAATGTCCTACAATGAACAACTTTACCAGCAACAAGGAGGCGCTTAGGGTGGCTAAGCTCGAGATACAGCAATTGATGGAGGAAAACAAGAGGATTCATAGTAATCCTCCTGTTGTGAATCCTCAAGTCAAGGAAGGAACCTGGACAGTTGCTGGACATCATGGAACCAAGCTAAGAATCAAAAGGAAGGATGGAGAGGTAGAAGCTATGAAGAACCAGGAGGCTACTGTGGAAACTTTAAACCCATTCTCCATGCTACCCGACGAATGTGAGGCGATAACTGAGAACGTCACAATGAAGAACAAGGAAGGTAAGAACATTCTACTTGTTGAAGACAGTCAGATAAGGTACATGGATAGGGCCTTCTGCAAACAGAGGGTTTGCTTTCCTGGGGTCAGGCTGGAGGATATTGTTAACCGGCTTGACAACATCATGAATGGTAATGGATCAATCCTATTATCTGCCTCAGTGCTGGAGGCAATGATGTAGGCAAGCGTAGAAGTGAGGATTTAGTAGGTATAGGACAGCAAAAGACATAATTAGGAAAAAAGGGGGGTGCCCTGTTATATGTGGCATTTTGCCAGGAAAGGGAGTTGGATATGAATGGTTGTCCAGAGCAACTGGCATTAATTGTTGGCTGGACAAACACTGTAAGAATAATGCAGTACCATTCATTGACAACTGGGACCACTTCTACGGTAGAAATGACATGTATACCAGGGATGGGGTTCACTTATCCAGGGTAGGAGTGGGTTTTCTCGCTAGTAAACTTGAGGGTGTTGTTAGGACTATAAACTAGGATTAGTATCAAAAGAGGGGATGGGAAGATAAGAAATCAATATTTTAAATTAAAGAGAGAAATAAAAAAAGGAATAAGAAAAGTAAAAAAGGATTATGAGGCTAAGGTCGCAAGGGATTCGAAGACTAACCCAAAAGGGTTCTTTCAGGTATACAGAAGTAAGACTAGGGACAAGATAGACCCACTTAAGAGTAACTCAGGTCTGATCACTGACAATGATAAGGATATGTGTGAAATTTTCAATACTTACTTCCTCTCAGTTTTTACTCAGGAAGATACTAGCGGAATTCCAGAAATAATAAATTATGTAGAACAGGAAGATAATAAACTATGCTCGATTGCGGTAACTAGTGACATGGTCCTCAGACAAATAGGGAAATTAAAACCTAACAAATCCCCAGGCCCTGATGAACTGTTTGCAAGAGTTTTAAAGGAATGTAAAGAGGAACTTAGCAAACCTTTGGCAAATCTTTTCAATATATCACTACAAACAGGCATAGTGCCAGACAAGTGGAAAATGGCAAATGTAATACCTATTTACAAGGCAGGTGATAGGTCCTTTGCTTCGAACTATAGACCAATAAGCCTTACCTCCGTAGTTGGTAAATTTATGGAATCAATAATTGCCTAGGCAATTCGCAGCCATCTTGAAAGGCATAAATTGATTAATGAATCTCAACACGGTTTTACTAAGAGGCATTCCTGTCTTACGAATTTACTAACTTTTTTCACTAAGGTATTTGAGGAGGTAGATCATGGTAATGAATATGATATTGTGTATATGGACTTCAGTAAGGCTTTCGATAGAGTTCCACATCAGAGGCTATTGAGGAAACTTAACGCACACGGAATAGGAGGAGAAATTTGTTTGGGTTTAGGCATGGATGACAAATAGGCAGCAGAGAGTTTGCATAAATGGGGAGAAATCAGAATGGGGGCACGTCTCAAGCGGTGTACCACAGGAGTCAGTTTTGCGCCCCTTGTTGTTAAGATACATAAAACGACATAGATGAGAATGGCCAACAACATAAACAATTTGTGTGACACCAAAATAGGCCGTCCAATTCTAATGAGGACATTAGAGCACTCAGGATAATTTGAATAGATGATGCAGTGGTCGGAGAAGTAGCGAATGCGGTTTAATGTAGACAAATGCAAAAGTTCTAAATGTTAGGCAGGACAAAAAAACAAGTACCACACATATAAACTGAATAATGTAGGTCTTAATACTTGTGATTCCGAAAATAATTTAGGAGTT
>WNWK01045566.1:0-14668 GCA_009830355.1 Cherax destructor
ATTTGTCTACATTAAACTGCATCTGCCACTTCTCCGACCACTGCATCAGTCTATTCAATCTTCCTGGAGTGCTCTAATGTCCTCATTAGAATGAATTGGACGGCCTATTTTGGTGTCATCAGCAAATTTGCTAATGTTTCTATTTATTTTCCCATCTATGACGTTTATGTAAATTGTAAACAACAGGGGGCCCAAAACTGACTCCTGTGAAACACCGCTTGAGACGTGCCCCCATTCTGATTTCTCCCCATTTATACAAACTCTCTGCCGCATATTTGTCAACCATGCCTCTACCCAGGAAAAAATTTCTCCTCCTATTCCGTGTGACTTAAGTTTCCTCAATAGCCTCTGATGTGGAACTTTATCAAAAGCCTTACTGAAGTCCATATACACAATATCATATTCATTACCATGATCTACCTCCTCAAACACCTTAGTGAAAAAAGTTAGTAAATTCGTAAGACAGGAACGCCCCTTAGTAAAACCGTGTTGAGATTCATTAATCAATTTATGCCTTTCAAGATGGCTACGAATTGCCTCGGCAATTATTGATTCCAAAAATTTACAAGCTATTTAGGTAAGGCTTATTGGTCTATAGTTCGAAGCTAAGGACCTGTCACCTCTCTTGTAAATAGGTATTACATTTGCCCTTTTCCACTTGTCTGGCACTATGCGAGTTTGTAGTGATATATTGAAAAGATTTGCCAAAGGTTTGCTAAGTTCCCCTTTACATTCCTTTAAAACTCTTGCAAACAGTTCATCAGGGCCTGGGGATTTGTTAGGTTTTAATTTTTCTATTTGTCTGAGGACCATGTCACTAGTTACCCCAATCGAGCATAGTCTATTATCTTCCTGTTCTACATAATTTTTTATTTCTGGAATTCCGCTAGTATCTTCCTGAGTAAAAACTGAGAGGAAGTAAGTATTGAAAATTTCACACATATCCTTATCACTGTCCGTGATCTGTCCTGAGTTACTCTTAAGTGGGCCTATCTTGTCCCTAATCTTACTTCTGTATACCTGAAAGAACCCTTTTGGGTTAGTCTTCGAATCCCTTGCGACCTTAGCCTCATAATCCCTTTTTGCTTTTCTTATTCCTTTTTTTTATTTCTCTCTTTAATTGAAAATATTGATTTCTTATCTGTCCATCCCCTCTTTTGATACGCTTGTATATGCATCTCTTTTGACCAATGAGATGTTTTAATCTATTGTTCATCCATTTAGGATCATTTTTGTTAGATCTAATTTCCCTTCTCGGAACAAAAGTTGTCTGGACAGCTAGAACTACTCTCTGGAAAACGTCATATTGGCAACCAAAACCACCTACCGGACCCATACTCAGGTCATCCCAATTTAGCCCACCTAGGTAATTTCTCAGCCCCATGAAGTCGGCTAAGCGAAAGTCTGGAACAGAGACTTGATTGCAGTTACCTGGGTAATTCCATGATATATTGAAACTAAGTGATTTGTGATCGCTTTCCCCAAGCTCTTCATTAACCTCAAGATTATTAATTAGTGATTCTTTGTTGGCAAGAACCAAATCAAGCAAGTTGCTACCTCTAGTTGGTTCTGTCACAAACTGTTTTAAAAAACAATCCTGAACCGTATCAAGAAAGTCACTAGACTTAAGATTACCTGGAGTCTACCTGGAGAGAATTCCAGGGGTCAACGCCCCCGCGGCCCGGTCCGTGACCAGGCCTCCTGTTGGACCAGAGCCTGATCAACCAGGCTGTTACTGCTGGCCGCACGCAGTCCAACGTACGAACCACAGCCCGGCTGGTCAGGTACCAACTTTAGGTGCCTGTCCAGTGCCTGCTTGAAGACAGCCAAGGGCTTGTTGGTAATCCCCCTGATGTATGCTGGAAGGCAGTTGAACAATCTTGGGCCCCTGACACTTATTGTGTTGTCCCTCAACGTGCTAGTGGCACCCTGCTTTTCATTGGGGGATGTTACATCGCCTGCCGAGTCTTTTGCTTTCGTAGGGAGTGATTTTTGTGTGCAAGTTTGGTACTAAGCCCTCGAGAATTTTTTATGTGTATAAAATAATGTATCTCTCCGCCTGCATTCTAGAGAGTACAGGTTTAGGAACTTCAAGCATTCTCAGTAGTTGAGGTGGTTTATCGCACTTATGCGTGCAGTGAAGGTTCTCTGCACATTTTCAAGGTCAGCAATTTCACCCGCCTTGAAAGGTGCAGTTAGTGTGCAGCAATATTCCAGCCTAGATAGAACAAACGATCTGTAAAGTGTCAACATGGGCTTGGCATCCATGGTTTTGAAGGTTCTCATTATCCATCCTGTCATTTTCGAGCAGATGCAATTGCTACTTTGTTATGGTCCTTGAAGGTGAGATCCTCTGTCATGATCACTCCCAGGTCTTTGACATTAGTTTTCGCTCTATTGTGTGGTTGTAATTAGTTTTGTACTCCGATGAGATGTTAATTTCTTCACGTTTTCCGTATCTGAGTAATTGAAATTTCTCATCATTGAACTTCATATTGTTTTCTGCAGCCCATTTAAAGATTTGGTTTATGTCTGCTTGGAGTCTAGCCGTGTCTTCAACGGTGGACACTGTCATACAGATTCGGGTGTCATCTGCAAAGGAAGACACAGCACTGTGGCTTATATCCCTGTCAATATCTGATATGAGGATGAGGAATAGGATGGGAGCAAGTACTGTGCCTTGTGGAACAGAGCTTTTCACAGTAGCTGCCTCAGACTTTACTCTGTTGACTACTACTCTTTGTGTTCTACATGTTAGGAAATTATAGATCCATCTACCAACTTTTCCTATTATTCCTTTATCACGCATTTTGTGTGCTATTACACCATGGTCACACTTGTCAAAGGCTTTTGCAAAATCTGTGTATATAACATCTGCATTCTGTTTATCTTCTAGAGCATCCAAGACCTTGTCGTAGTGGTCCAGTAGTTGGGACAGACAGGAGCGGCCTGCTCTAAACCAATGCTGTCCTGGGTTGTGCAATTGATGGGTATCAAGATGGGTGGCGATCTTGCTTCTTAGAACCCTTTCAAAGATTTTTATGATATGGGACGTTAGCGCAATTGGTCTGTAGTTCTTTGCTATTGCTTTACTGCCCCCTTTGTGGAGCGGGGCTATGTCTGTTGTTTTTAGTAGCTGCAGGACGATCCCAGTGTCCATGCTCCCTCTCCATAAGATGTTAAAAGCATGTGATAGGGGCTTCTTGCAGTTCTTGATGAACACGGAGTTCCATGAGTCTGGGCCTGGAGCAGAGTGCATGGGCATGTCATTTATTGCCTTTTCGAAGTCATTTGGCATCGTGGTGATGTCAGAAAGGCATGCGTCTGTCAAATTCTGTGGCACTCTCATAAAAAATTCATTTAGGTTTTCGATTTTCAGTCTGGTTAGTGGCTCGCTAAAATTGAGTCATACTGGGACTTAAGTAACTCACTCATTTTCTTGCTGTCATCTGTGTAGGACCCATCCCGTTTAAGTAGGGGCACAATACTGGTTGTTCTCGACTTTGATTTTGCATAGGAAAAGAAATACTTTGGGTTACTTTCAATTTCATTTATGGCTTTTAGTTCTTCCCGTGTCTCTTGATTCCTGTAAGATTCCTTTAGTTTTAATTCAATGTTTGCTATTTCTCTGACTAGTGTCTCCCTACGTATTTCAGGCTATCTTCCCAGTTTATATCATTTAGGATTTGGTTTACTTGGTCCCACCTTATGTTTTTGTTATTGAAGTTGAAATTGGAGAAGGCTCCCTCGCGACTGATCACATTTTGTCGATCTGGGGCCCCCCTCATGCATGTCTGGACCTCTAATATGTTGTGATCTGAGTATATTGTTTTTGATATGATGACATTTCGTATCAGATCATCATTGTTGGTGAAGATGAGGTCCAGCATATTCTCTAATCTTGTGGGCTCTATAATTTGCTGGTTTAAGGTGAACTTGGTGCAGAGATTTAAAAGTTCATGAATGTGTGAATTTTCATCTGAGCTGCCTCCTGGTGTTATCTCTGCTACCACATTGTTTGCAATGTTCCTCCATTTTAGGTGCCTGAGGTTGAAATCCCCCAGTAGCAAGATGTTGGGGGCAGGAGCTGGAAGATTTTTCCAGACAGTGGTCAATTTTCAGAAGCTGTTCCTGGAATTGTTGGGACGTTGCATCCGGGGGCTTGTAGACAACCACGATGACGAGGTTTTGATTCTCGACCTTTATTGCTAACACTTCAACTACATCATTTGAGGCATTTAGTAGTTCTGAACATATAAGTGACTACTTCTATGGCTGACCTGTACTTATCTAGCTCCTGTCTTCTGCCCTTCCCAATGTCATTTCCACCAGCACTAAGACAGATAATGGGCTTGTTCCCATTACCTGACACAATATTATCCAACCTGCTGACTATGTCACCCACACCAGATCCTGGGAGGCACACCCTCTGTCTGACCTTCCTATCTCTGTTACAAAAAGCATGGTCCATATATCTTACCTGAGAGTCTCCCACCTCAAGTTGGTACCTGATCAGCCGGGCTGTGGTTCGTACGTTGGACTGTGTGCGGCCAGCAGTAACAGCCTGGTTGATCAGGCTCTGGTCCAACAGGAGGCCTGGTCGCAGACCGGGCCGCGGGGGCGTTGACCCCTGGAATTCTCTCCAAGTAGACTCCAGGTAGATTAGCAGGGGAGTTAGTGGAACCTTTAACCTCACTAACCACTGAAGTACACTCGTCCTGGTGAACAGAGAATCGATTTCCTACCTTCACATCTTCTGTATTAACCTTCCTTATCTTCTTTCTTCCTGAATTGTGAACCACTTAAAGCGGCTGCCACTCTCACTGTTGGTAACCATTTCCTCCTTACCAGCACCAACAATCTCACACTCACTCCCAAACCCTCCTAGGCGAAGCTTCAGCCCCCTATTTTCCTCCTGAAGAAGTAGAACCTCCTTCTTCAACACTTCAACCTGAGATTCTAAAACACTGCAGCAAGCCATGTGCTCGGTATCACCCCACACTAATTCCCAGACAGCTTAGGACAGGTATGACCACACGTGATGTTCATGATGTTACTGTGATGTTCATGATGTTACTGTGATGTTCATAATGTTACTGTGATGTTCATAATGTTACTGTGATGTTCATGATGTTACTGTAACAGAGGTTCCAATAATATTTTCATCAGGTTCCAATAATATTTTCAAGTTCCAATAATATTTTCACCAGGTTTCAATAATATTTTCAGGTTCCAATAATATTTTCATCAGGTTCCAATAATATTTTCAGGTTCCAATAATATTTTCACCAGGTTCCAATAATATTTTCATCGTGAGGACGTGTCTAGTGTACTCTCTGTGGACTGAAACATCTTTGCTCTGTGAAGACTTTTCTACTGTGCTTCCGTTCTTAGCTACCTGAGATTGTATGATGGTTTCCCTCGACTACGAGCAGCTATATCACCAAATGAAGGCAGAATTAACAGAAGCTAAAAGAGAAATTCAACGATTGAAGGGTATATGCAAGGATTATCCCCGGAACAATGTCGCCGATGATCAGACCAACGAATGGATGCTAGTCGGTTCTGAAGGGACGAAGCTGAAGTTGAAGAAGGTCCAGGATACTGCTGTGAAAACCAGCAACTCTTTTTCCTTGTTATCAGACGAATGTGAAGACATCCCAGCGATGACCATCTCTACAAAGACCGTCGAGAACGTCATGCACACTGCCAGTCGAGGTAAGAACATCGTTTTAGTTGGGGATAGTCAGATTAGGTTTATGGATAGGGAATTTTGTCTAAAGGATAGGAATAGAAGGCAGAGGGTATGATATCCAGGGGCTGGGATGCAGGATATTGTTAGCCGTCTGGACGACATCATGAGAGGAAATGGGAGCAATCCTATTATCTGTCTCAGTGCTGGAGGCAACGATGTTGGCAGACGTAGGAGTGAGGAGCTGATTAGCAGCTATAGGTCAGCAATAGAGAGAATTAGGAAGAAGGGTGGGAACCCTGTCATATGGGGTATTTTGCCAAGGAGGGGGGTTGGAAATGAATGGTTGTCCAGGGAAATTGGTGTCAATTGCCGGCTGGACAAATACTGTAAGGAAAATGCAGTAACATTCATTGACAACTGGGACCTCTTCTATGGCAGAGGTGACATGTATGCCAGGGATGGGGTTCACTTATTTAGGTCTGGGGTGGGGGCACTGGCAACTGCAGCGGAGGTAGCTGTTAGGGTTTTAAACTAGAAAAAGTTAGTGGTATGGGTTATGGGGGGGAAACAGTGAAGTCCCAATGTAGTAATGTTATAAATTCAAGGGGAACTAGTAATAGACAGAATAAGGTGGATATTGGAAAGCCAGTGGCACTAGGTGACAAGGACAGTAATATGTATAGTAAAAAAACCGAAATGAGCAGGAAGGGTAAAGAGAAAGGAGGGTCTTTAAGTGTATATTACACCAATAGTAGTAGTGCTAGGAATAAGATGGACGAGTTGAGATTAGTTGCAAGTACTGGTAATATTGATGTTTTTGCAATAACTGAGACATGGTTTAATATGAAAAATCGGGACATGCCTGCCGAATGTCACATTCAGGGTTTTAAATTGTTCCAAGTAGACAGAAGTATTGGAAAGGGGGGTAGGCTGGCGCTCTATGTCCTTGATCATTTAAATTGTTGCATAAAAACGGGTATAAAGTCTAAAATAACACATACAGAGTCTGTCTGGATAGAATTTTCAGAGGGGTGCGAAAAATTGATTTTAGGCGTGATTTACCGTCCTCCAAACTTAGATAGGGAACAAGGGAGATTACTTTGGGAGGAATTTGTTAAGGCCACAAGGCGCGATAACGTAGTAATTCTAGGGGACTTTAACTTTAGTCAGAGTGATTGGAATTTCTTGACAGGGAATTTTGAATCTAACTACTTTTTAGAAGTAGTTCAGGATTGCTTTTTGAACCAGTTTGTGACAGAACCTACAAGAGGAAATAACCTACTTGTCTTGGTTCTGGCAAGCAAGGAAACCCTTATTATTAATTTAGAAATTACAGAGTAACTCGGCACAAGTGACCATAAGTCAATTACCTTTAGCATTGAATGGATGTATGATAGTAGGGATAATTCAGTAACGGTCCCAGATTTTCGCTTAGCAGATTATAATGGACTTAAAGAACACTTAACAACTGTGGACTGGGGTAACAAAGAGAGGTATCAATATGACAGTTTTCTTAACACTATACAGGCTGCCCAAAGAACATTTATCCTGTATAAAGAAATTAGATTAAGTAGAAATGACCCAAAATGGATGAATAATAGGCTCAAATATCTTTTAGGGCAGAAGAAAGGAATTTATAGGCGCATAAAAAGAGGTGAGAGTCATCTTATAAATCAGTATACTGACATTAAGAGAGACGTTAAAAAAGGGAAAAGAAAAGCTAAACGGGACTATGAAATTAAAGTTGCTAGGAATTCAAAAACTAACCCAAAAAGTTTTTTCCAGGTTTATAGAATAAAAGTTAGGGATAAGATAGGTCCCCTTAAAAATAACTCTGGGCATCTTACTGACAAGGAGAATGATATGTGCTCTATTTTTAATAATTATTTTCTTTTGGTTTTCACACAGGAAGACATTAATAATATCCCAGTAATTAATTTTTACAGAGGCCCAGAAGAAGATAAATTATGTAATATCACAGTCACTAGTGAAATGGTTATGAAACAACTAAACCGACTGAAACAAAATAAATCGCCAGGTCCTGATGAGCTTTTCGCAAGGGTTCTTAAAGAATGCAAAATGGAACTCTGTGAACCAATATCTAACATTTTTAATTTATCTCTTCAAACAGGTGTAGTGTCTGATATGTGGAAGATGGCTAATGTAATTCCTATTTTTAAAGCAGGGGACAAGTCACTACCGTCAAATTACCGCAATTGTAGGCAAATTACTAGAGTCAATTATAGCTGATATTCTTAGAAGCCATCTAGATAACCATAATTTGATTAATGATACTCAGCATGGATTCACGAGGGGCCGTTCCTGCCTATCTAACTTATTAACCTTCTTCATTAAAGCTTCTGAGGCTGTTGATCACGGTAAGGAATTCGATATTGTTTATTTGGACTTTAGTAAGGCTTTTGATAGAGTACCGCACCAGAGACTGTTAAAGAAAGTGGCAGCTCATGGCATTGGGGAAAGGGTGCTGTCATTGATCGAGTCATGGCTCACCAATAGGAAGCAGAGAGTGTGCATAAATGGGGTTAAATCTGAGTGGGGACTTGTAACAAGTGATGTTCCACAGGGATCAGTCTTAGGCCCGTTGTTATTTATAATATATATCAATGACCTTGACGAGGGAATTACTAGTGATATGAGCAAATTCGCCGACGACACGAAGATAGGTAGGATAATTGATTCAAACATAGATGTCATAGAACTTCAGGAAGATTTAGACAAACTTAATTCTTGGTCAGAAAAGTGGCAGATGCAGTTCATTGTAGATAAATGCAAGGTACTGAAGCTCGGGAGTGTCCATAACCCAAGCACTTATAAGTTAAATAACGTAGAACTTAGCCATACAGATTGCGAGAAGGACTTGGGGGTGATGGTAAGCAGCAACCTTAAACCAAGACAGCAATGCCTAAGCATACGTAATAAGGCAAATAGATTACTGGGATTTATATCAAGAAGTGTAAGCAACAGAAGTCCAGAGGTTATATTACAGCTTTATACATCATTAGTAAGGCCTCACCTAGATTATGCAGCTCAGTTCTGGTCTCCATATTACAGAATGGACATAAATTCGTTAGAAAACATTCAGCGTAGAATGACTAAATTTATACATAGCATTAGAAATGTTCCTTACGAAGAAAAATTGAAGACCCTTAAATTACATTCACTTGTAAGACGTAGAATGAGGGGAGACATGATCGAGGTATACAAGTGGAAAATGGGTATTAACAAAGGGGATATAAATAAGGTCTTGAGGATATCTCTCCAAGAGAGAACCCGCAATAATGGATTCAAGTTAGATAAGTTTAGATTTAGAAAGGATATAGGAAAGTATTGGTTTGGAAATAGGGTAGTTGATGAGTAGAACAGTCTGCCTAGTAGGGTTATTGAAGCTAGGACCTTGGGTAGTTTCAAATTTAGGTTGGATAAATTAATGAGTGAGAGGGGTTGGATTTGAGTGGGACTCGCACATGAGTAAATAGAATTATCAAAGCTTATTTCTTGCGTAGCATTGAAAATTGGGTTGAGCAAATATTCTGTTAGTGGGACGGATTGTGAAGGACCTGCCTAGTATGGGCCAACAGGTCTGCTGCAGTGTTCCTCCTTTCTTATGTCCTTATGATGTTACCGTGATGTTCATGATGTTACTGTGATGTTGATAGTGTTGATGTAAGGAGAAACATGGTGGTGGTGGTGATAATATAGTGTATCACTACAGGGGTGAGAGTGTCACCAGAAGCAGTGTCACCAGCAGCGTTGATGTCACTACCCAGGACACACAAGGTGGATCTGGACCTGACCAATGTGAGTGACGCTACAGTGCGTCATGCCTGTGATGTGGTCCAGGAGCTACAACCACTAGGAGGGTGAGTCCCTCACTGTTGTTCTTCAGTACCCTTCAATATTGGTGAACCTGGTGTTGTGTGGTGAGTGACACTGGTGAGATGGTGACTGATGTGAGTGACACTGGTGAGATGGTGACTGATGTGAGTGACACTGGCGAGATGGTGACTGGTGTGAGTGACACTGGTGAGATGGTGACTGATGTGAGTGACACTGGCGAGATGGTGACTGGTGTGAGTGACACTGGTGAGATGGTGACTGATGTGAGTGACACTGGTGAGATGGTGACTGATGTGAGTGACACTGGTGAGATGGTGACTGGTGTGAGTGACACTGGTGAGATGGTGACTGATGTGAGTGACACTGGTGAGATGGTGACTGGTGTGAATGACACTGGTGAGATAGTGACTGATGTGAGTGACACTGGTGAGATAGTGACTGGTGTGAGTGACACTGGTGAGATGGTGACTGATGTGAGTGACACTGGTGAGATGGTGACTGGTGTGAGTGATACTGGTAAGATAGTGACTGGTGTGAGTGACACTGGTGAGATGGTGACTGATGTGAGTGACACTGGTGAGATGGTGACTGATGTGAGTGACACTGGTGATATGGTGACTGATGTGACTGACACTGGTGAGATGGTGACTGGTGTGAGTGATACTGGCGTGAGTGACACTGGTGTGGGTAACACTGGTGTGAGTGACACTGGAAAGAGTATCGCTGGCGTGAATAACACTGGTGTGATTGACACTGCTGTGAGTGACTCTGGTGTGAGTTACACTGGTGTGAGAGACACTGGTGTGAGCAATACTGGAGCAAGTGTCAATGGTATAACTGACATTGGTGAAAGTGACACTGGTGTGAGTGACACTGGTGTGAGTGACACTGGCGTGAGTGACACTGGCGTGAGTGACACTGGTGTGAGTGACACTGCTGTGAGTGGCACTGCTGTGAGTGACACTGCTGTGAGTGACACTGGTGTGATGACTCTGGTGTGAGCAACAGCGGTGTAAAACTAGTGTGAGTGACATTGGTGTAACGCAGGTGTGAGTGAGACTGGTATAAGAACATAAGAACATAAGAAAGGAGGAACACTGCAGCAGGCCTGTTGGCCCATACTAGGCAGGTCCTTCACAATCCGTCCCACTAACAGAATATTTGCTCAACCCAATTTTCAATGCTACCCAAGAAATAATCTTTGACAATTCTACCCACTCATGCGCGAGTCCCACTCAAATCCAACCCCTCTCACTCATGAATTTATCCAACCTAAATTTGAAACTACCCAAGGTCCTAGCTTCAATAACCCTACTAGGCAGACTGTTCCACTCATCAACTACCCTATTTCCAAACCAATACTTTCCTATATCCTTTCTAAATCTAAACTTATCTAACTTGAATCCATTATTGCGGGTTCTCTCTTGGAGAGATATCCTCAAGACCTTATTTATATCCCCTTTGTTAATACCCATTTTCCACTTGTATACCTCGATCATGTCTCCCTCATTCTACGTCTTACAAGTGAATGTAATTTAAGGGTCTTCAATCTTTCTTCGTAAGGAAGATTTCTAATGCTATGTATTAATTTAGTCATTCTACGCTGAATGTTTTCTAACGAATTTATGTCCATTCTGTAATATGGAGACCAGAACTGAGCTGCGTAATCTAGGTGAGGCCTTACTAATGATGTATAAAGCTGTAATATAACCTCTGGACTTCTGTTGCTAACACTTCTTGATATAAATCCCAGTAATCTATTTGCCTTATTACGTACGCTTAGGCATTGCTGTCTTGGTTTAAGGTTGCTGCTTACCATCACCCCCAAGTCCTTCTCGCAATCTGTATGGCTAAGTTCTACGTTATTTAACTTATAAGTGCTTGGGTTATGGACACTCCGAGCTTCAGAACCTTGCATTTATCTACATTGAACTGCATCTGCCACTTTTCTGACCACGAATTAAGTTTGTCTAAATCTTCCTGAAGTTCTATGACATCTATGTTTGAATCAATTATCCTACCTATCTTCGTGTCGTCGGCGAATTTGCTCATATCACTAGTAATTCCCTCATCAAGGTCATTGATATATATTATAAATAACAATGGGCCTAAGACTGATCCCTGTGGAACACCACTTGTTACAAGTCCCCATTCGGATTTAACCCCATTTATGCACACTCTCTGCTTCCTATTGGTGAGCCATGACTCGATCCATGACAGCACTTTTCCCCCAATGCCATGAGCTGCCACTTTCTTTAACAGTCTCTGGTGCGGTACTCTATCAAAAGCCTTACTAAAGTCTAAATAAACAATATCGAATTCTTTATCGTGATCAACAGCCTCAAAAGCTTTACTGAAGAAGGTTAATAAATTAGATAGGCAGGAACGGCCCTCGTGAATCCATGCTGGGTATCATTAATCAAATTATGGTTATCTAGATGGCTTCTAATAATATCAGCTATAATTGACTCTAGTAATTTGCCTACAATTGAGGTCAGGCTTATTGGGCGGTAGTTTGACGGTAGTGACTTGTCCCCTGCTTTAAAAATAGGAATTACATTAGCCATCTTCCACATATCAGACACTACACCTGTTTGAAGAGATAAATTAAAAATGTTAGATATTGGTTCACAGAGTTCCATTTTGCATTCCTTAAGAACCCTTGCAAAAGCTCATCAGGACCCGGCGATTTATTTTGTTTCAGTCGGTCCAGCTGTTTCATAATCATTTCGCTAGTGACTGTGATATTACATAATTTATCTTCTTCTGGGCCTCTGTAAAAATTAATTACTGGGATATTATTAATGTCTTCCTGTGTGAAAACCGAGAGAAAATAATTATTAAAAATAGAGCACATATCATTCTCCTTGTCAGTAAGATGCCCAAAGGTATTTTTAAGGGACCTATCTTATCCCTAACTTTTGTTCTATAAACCTGGAAAAACTTTTTGGGTTAGTTTTTGAATCCCTAGCAACTTTAATTTCATAGTCCCGTTTAGCTTTTCTTATTCCCTTTTAACGTCCCTCTTAATGTCAGTATACTGATTTATAAGATGATCCTCACCTCTTTTTATGCGCCTATAAATTCCTTTCTTCTGCCCTAAAAGATATTTGAGCCTATTATTCATCCATTTTGGGTCATTTCTACTTGATCTAATTTCTTTATACGGGATAAATGTTCTTTGGGCAGCCTGTATAGTGTTAAGGAAACTGTCATATTGATACCTCTCTTCTTCACCCCAGTCCACAGTTGATAAGTGTTCTCTAAGTCCATTATAATCTGCTAAGCGAAAATCTGGGACCATTACTGAATTATCCCTACTATCATACATCCATTCAATGCTAAAGGTAATTGACTTGTGGTCGCTTGAGCCGAGTTCCTCTGTAATTTCTTAATTATTAACAAGGGTTTCCTTGCTTGCCAGAACCAAGTCAAGTAGGTTATTTCCCTTGTAGGTTCTGTTACAAACTGCTTCAAAAGCAATCCTGAACTACTTCTAAAAAGTCGTTAGATTCTAAATTCCCTGTCATGAAATTCCAATCAATCTGACTAAAGTTAAAGTCCCTAGAATTACTACGTTATCGTGTCTTGTGGCCTTAACAATTTCCTCCCAAAGTAGTCTCCCTTGTTCCCTATCTAAGTTTGGAGGACGGTAAATCACGCCTAAAATCAATTTTTCACACCCCTCTGAAAATTCTATCCAGACAGACTCTGTATGTGTTAATTCAGACTTTATACCCGTTTTTATGCAACAATTTAAATGATCACGGACATAGAGTGCCACCCCACCCCCTTTCCCGATACTTCTGTCTACTTGGAACAATTTAAAACCCTGAATGTGACATTCGGCAGGCAAGTCCCGATTTTTCATATTAAACCATGTCTCAGTTATTGCAAAAACATCAATATTATCCGTACTTGCAACTAATCTCAACTCGTCCATCTTATTCCTAGCACTACGACTATTGGTGTAATATATATTTAGAGACCCTCCTTTCTCTTTACCCTTCCTGCTAATCTCTGTTTTTCCACTATACCTATTACTGTCCTTGTCATCTAGTGTCACTAGCTTTCCACTATCCACCTTATTCTGCCTCACTATCCACCTTATGATTGGTATGATTGACATTTCTATGAATGACACTGTTGGGAGTGACACTGGTGTGAGCAACAATGGCGAGAGTAACACTGGTGTGAGTGACTCTGGTGTAACGCTGGTGCAAGTGACACTGGTGTGAGTGACTCTGGCGTAACGCTGGTGTGACACTGGTGCAACGATGGTGTGACACTCGTGTAAGGCTGGTGTGACACTGGAGTAACGCTGGTGTGAGTGACACTGTTGTAACGCTGGTGGGAGTGACACTGGTTTAACGCTGGTGTGAGTGACACTGGTGTAACACTGGTGTGAGTGACATTGGTGTAACGCTGCTGTGAGTGACACTGGAGCAACGCTGGTGTGAGTGACACTCGAGTAAGGCTGGTGTGAGTGACATTGGTGTAATGCTGGTTTGAGTGACACTGGTGTATCGCTGGTGTGAGTGACACTGGTGTAATGCTGGTGTGAGTGACACTGGTGTAACGCTGGTGTGAGTGACACTGGTGTAATGCTGGTGTGAGTGACACTGGTGTAATGCTGGTGTGAGTGACACTGGTGTAACGCTGGTGTGAGTGACACTGGTGTAACGTTGGTGCAAGTTACACTGGTGTGAGTGACATTGGTGTAACGCTGGTGTGAGTGACACTGGAGCAACACTGGTGTGAGTGACATTGGTGTACCGCTGGTGTGATTGACACTGGAGTAGCGCTGGTGTGACTTTTTTTCACTTTTGTGAGTGACATTGGTGTGATTGACACTGGTGTGAGTGACTCTGGTGTGAGCAACACTGGTGTGAGTGTCACTAGTGTGAGTGACACTGGTGTAGCACTGGTGTGAGTGACACTGGTAACGTTGGTGCAGAATTACACTGGTGTGAGTGACGTGTTGTAACGCTGGTGTGAGTGACACTGGAGCAGCACTGGTGAGTGACATTGGTGTACCGCTGGTATTGATTGACACTGGGTAGCGCTGGTGTGACTTTTTTCACTTTGTGGTAGTGGTGTGATTGACACTGGTGT
>WNWK01045567.1:0-14667 GCA_009830355.1 Cherax destructor
GGAACAACCTGAAGCGACAATTAGTGTAGTGATGGACGAGTGCATTCACCCACCGAAGGATGACATACCGGTGGTAGAGGATGTTCTGAAGGAGTTACCTGTTAATGGGACATGGAGTGCAGCAGTGGAGGCTGCAGAGGAAGTCGTCTCGACGTTGCCACCAGCATCTGAGGGCGATCAAGATGGTAGTGCCGTGGGTGGGTCACCTCTGGTGGAAGAGGTGCTGAGCCCGACCATAGAGTTGCCTGGTTTTGACGAGATTCAGAGGCTCCTTGACAGCCCGACGCCAGTGGATTTCTTATCCGCGCCAGTGATTTCACCGGTGGTGGAGACTGTACTTGTGAGTAGTGTGGGTGCAGAGGGAAGGCGTGTACCTCATAAGTCTGTGATAGAGGCAGACGTGGAGGTGCACAGGGAAGATAATACGGGTGACATGGAGTACGAGGGAGCTTCCCGTAAGAGGCCAAGTACACTCGTGGAGGATGACATTCTAACTCCAGGCCAGAGGACAAGCAAAAAGGTTTGGGCAGATGTAGCCAAAGGTGACAAGAGTGCTCCCTTAGGTAAGTTAGGGGGGAGTGGTGGGAAGTCCTTTAGAAGTAGTAGTGGTAAGTCCAAGTCAGGTTTGTCAACGGCTGGGAAGAGAAATGATAAAACCCCGCCACTGTCTTCAAGTGCATTACAATAAATGTTAATGGCCTCCGTACAGAGGTCAAGAGGCGATGGGTGGAGGTATCACTAAGACGTTTGGATGTTGATGTGTTCTTTATGCAAGAACATAATTTTAGGTGTGGAAGTGAGTTGCGAGTGCGAGGGTATACATGTTATGTGGGGAACTCGGACAATTTCAAAGGTGGGGTTGTAGTAGGCATACGGGAGACCAGTCCTTTTACGTTGTTGGCATGGGATTGGGGCGGTGGGGGACGGGTTGTGCGTGTTGTGGGAACATGGGGGCATATACAAGTAGGTTTTGTTTGTGTGTATATGCCAGCGACGTCTAATAGACGGGTGAAGGAGGATTTTGTGCGTGAGCATTTAGTATATTTTCTAAGGGGTCTTCCTTTAGTTTCAGTGATTGCCGGGGATTGGAATTGTGTTATTAGGGAAAAGGATGTTGAGCCAAGAGGTGGGGGGTGTCTCTTAGAGATTTTACGGGATGTACTGCAGGCAGTTGGTGTTGTTGACGTGATTGGGAGTGGAGGGTGGAATGTAGATTTCACCTTTTGTCAGAAAGGTTATGCCGCGCGTTTAGATAGAGTGTACATCACTGATTTAATATGTTGTGGGAGGGTAGAATGCGTGGATTTGGGTTTCACAGATCATCGGGGGCGTGCTGGCAGCTCTAGAATGGGAAGGTGTTGTTCGAGTGTTCCCTAGATACTGAAAATTAAATGTTAGATTGTTGAAGGGTTTAGAGGCTTTGGAGACTTTTGGGTTATGGTGGGAGAGGTTGTGGGACGGTGGTAGAGGAATTGGGAATGTGGTGGATTGATGGAATTCAAGAGCAAAGTTAGCAATAAAGGGTTTTTACAGTAGGTTAGGGAGGGAAGATGAGTCATTGTAGACAGCCTGACTGTCTGCATAGACAGCCATGCTGTCTGCCAGCTGAGTTCATATTTCGTGCCATGCTAGTTTCCATAGTTTCTGCCAGAGGGCAAGCCTGTAGGCATACCCATGTGAGTCTGCCTCACCCCTGCCTCTCCCTCACTTGGCGCCTAGACATCAGTCACTCAACAGGTCTAACTCGTCTCTCACTCGCACGGCGCATGGCCCTGGGCCATGGCCACAGACACGCAGCCTGTGAACTCGCACCTTTATACAAATAAAGTAAGAAGCCTCCGAAGCCTTATCATTTCAACCACGCCTCCAAGAACACTCCAAATAACACATCGTTATAAATGGTGGCAGCGGTGGGATTGACATGAAGTGCCATTCGTGGCCGCGATATGGGCTACTGCCTGGCCAATCGTTATGGAGGCGACATCCATCCCACCGCTGCCACCACTGTTAACTCTATTTTCTTGGCTTCTTACGTCTAGTGCAGAATGGTAGCGTAGGTGTAGAGATACGGCCGATGACTAGACTCAGTTTATTAATAGGAAGGTGTAGGTATACACGGGGCAGAGCGTGAGGGGACCCGGGAGCCAGCAAGGATAGAACCTTTGTCGAGTAGGTAGGCCGCCAGAGTGAGAGCGAAACATGGCTGACCAGCCCGACCTTGATAGGCCTATAGATGGCAGCACCGTAGTGCCGCGCAGTTTGAAAGAGCCTCTGAATAGGCTGTTTACAGAAGGACAGATCAAGTAACACTCAGCTGCATGATAGGTCAAGTAGCACTCAGCTGCAGGACAGGTCAAGTAGCACTCAGCTGCAGGACAGGTCAAGTAGCATTCAGCTGCAGGACAGGTCAAGTAGCACTCAGCTGCAGGACAGGTCAAGTAACACTCAGCTGAAGGACAGGTCAAGTAACACTCAGCTGAAGGACAGATCAAGTAAAACTCAGCTGCATGATAGGTCAAGTAGCACTCAGCTGCAGAACAGGTCAGGTAACACTCAGCTGCAGGACAGGTCAAGTAACACTCAGCTGCAGAACAGGTCAAGTAACACTCAGCTGCTGGACAGGTCAAGTAACACTCAGCTGCAGGACAGGTAGTACGGTCTTCCTCGACCACTGACCTTAACATCAAACACTTTAATATGGAGGATATATGAAACACTTGATCAGAATACTCTGTATATTGACCACCAAATATACTGTAGAGAATATAAGCTTAAATACGTAGAATATATACAAACATAAAACATGATAACTAAATATTTTATCAATTTAACCAACATCAGCTAACTATTTTAAACTGCAACTAATTTAAATACATAACAGACACACGAACAGAGCTATTCATAAGATAGTCTAGGCACTGATCCTTGATAGAGATGGTTAGTGAAATGTAGCGTTAGGAAACTGTTGGCTCAGCAGACCAAAATAATCAGTAGTATTAAAATAAGAACATAAGAATAGAAGAGCACTGGAATAAGCTTACTAGCCAATACTAGGCAGGTCTTACCCGTCCTAACCATTTCTGCTCGTGTACCTGTCCAGCCTATTTAGTAAAGCTGTTCTTTCTTTTGCCTTGTATTTTCCTTCATTTTTTCGCTTTTCTTCCCTCTCGTACCCCCCTTGCGGGCCGCTAGCCTCATAGCAGTGCTCCTTCCCATATGACTGTCTACTCTACTACCTTTACTACTACCTTTACTACTACCACTACTACCACTACTCCTACATTTCCCCACTCTCTTGTACCCTCCCCTGTCTGCCTGCCTATAAATACCCTTCCTCTGTCTCTGTGTGTTAGTGTGACTTTGTAAATGGTCCAAGTCGGGCCGAAACGTCGTCGTAAGCTCCTCTCTTTTATATGTGCGGGTTGTGTGTGTAAAGCTGGAGCTAGTTTCAGTGACGCAACCTGTCCTTCAAAGTCAACAGTTCCCTTAATTTCGGTTTAGGAAACGTGGGAAGAAACAACGACTTTTGAGCCTCTGCGCTCTTGGTTCCCAACATTCTGTGCCATAGACCATTATGCGTCGACTGACATCTAACACTGATAGAAAGACTAATCTTCATATAATGGAATAATCACTACAGCTCAAATCTTAACGAAGAATGATTTATATTATAAAATATATTTAAAAATTATTATTTTCAAAAGTAAACTTCTGAAGTATGTTACAATGTATCCAAGGCTCGCGATAATTCTTCTCACTTTGACGAAAGTTTTATCGTAATATATTAAATCTCATTCTGTTTATCTTCCATTACCCAGATTATGTATGACTTCTACGAGTCAGCGTTTTCCCATGAATATATTATTAATTAAATCGTATTCCCTAGCGGTTGTTATAATACACTGCTACTGGAAGCGTTGTTTGTTGGTGGGATGTCTCCTTGACAGATGTGGCCAGCTGTGATATATTGTTGGTGGGGAGAGATGTGCTGGGGGTTGGGAGGACTGTGATGGTGGTGGGGAGAGATGTGCTGGTGGTGAGGAGAGATGTGCTGGTGGTGGAGAGAGATGTGTTGGTGGGAGAGTGGGGACTCAGGAGTATTGCTGCCGCTGGGAGCAGTCTCCAGTAGTGGGGTCATGTTTGTGTGGCAGACTCCTTCATCTTCCAGAGTGTTGCGTGCACCTCTCCTCCATTTGTGTCTGTTCTCCACGTCTTGTAGTGTCTCCGGCAGAGGCCTTTTGTTCGTCTCCGGCAGGAAAGGGACCATGAGACTGCCCAATATGCCAGCGCAACCGAAGGTGACACTGACAGCCCACCAAGCATACTCCTCCTGTAGTGCAACATACAACTATACCTTAACAACTACGCTGAAAAATGCTAAGTATACTTCCATTATTATTATTATTATTATTATTATTATTATTATTATTATTATTATTATTTATGACTACTACAATTATTATTATTATTATTATTATTAATTTTATTATTAGGTATCCCTGAAGAGGGGCATTTAGTGGTTGCCTGAATTCTTTTTTTCATTTTCCTTATTTCTTCTTCCAATTTATTGTATTTATTTCGCTCATAACACGAGACCTCAACCTATTGGCTTCAAAATTTCCACACTGGTGTACAGTAATTAAGGAAATTTTTGGGGGGACAATTGTCTTGTTCAGGTTCCATCTGACCGAAATTGTTGAACCTATTTCCAGACTCCTGGAATATTTCCGAAAACATCCAAAACCCTCTGCTGCTTGGCTTCCATCGTTCTAATTCTAATGATTCAGAGAGTAACAGGCAAATGCATAGGTACATATCTATTTTACATGTAAAAAAATATGTCTTTTAAATCATGTTAAATATATTTGAGTTTTTCTCTCATGAACAGCTTCAGTATTTAATGGTTGATATATCTTATAAACAGGACAATACCTATTGAGTTTAATTTGTGTGCGGGCAAATTTGTCAATATGGTATAAAATTTGTAGTCGTTAGAATCTGCGATAACACGAATCTGTGATAACACCAGACCCTGTGATAACACCAGGCCCTGTGATAACACCAGGGCCTGTGATAACACCAGGGCCTGTGATAACACCAGGGCCTGTGATAACACCAGGGCCTGTGATAACACCAGGGCCTGTGATAACACCAGGGCCTGTGATAACACCAGGCCCTGTGATAACACCAGGCCCTGTGATAACACCAGGCCCTGTGATAACACCAGGGCCTGTGATAACACCAGGGCCTGTGATAACACCAGGGCCTGTGATAACACCAGGGCCTGTGATAACACCAGGGCCTGTGATAACACCAGGGCCTGTGATAACACCAGGGCCTGTGATAACACCAGGCCCTGTGATAACACCAGGCCCTGTGATAACACCAGGGCCTGTGATAACACCAGGGCCTGTGATAACACCAGGGCCTGTGATAACACCAGGGCCTGTGATAACACCAGGGCCTGTGATAACACCAGGCCTGTGATAACACCAGGCCCTGTGATAACACCAGGCCCTGTGATAACACCAGGGCCTGTGATAACACCAGGGCCTGTGATAACACCAGGGCCTGTGATAACACCAGGGCCTGAGATAACACCAGGGCCTGTGATAACACCAGGGCCTGTGATAACACCAGGGCCTGTGATAACACCAGGCCCTGTGATAACACCAGGCCCTGTGATAACACCAGGCCCTGTGATAACACCAGGGCCTGTGATAACACCAGGGCCTGTGATAACACCAGGGCCTGTGATAACACCAGGGCCTGTGATAACACCAGGGCCTGTGATAACACCAGGGCCTGTGATAACACCAGGGCTTGTGATAACACCAGGGCCTGTGATAACACCAGGGCCTGTGATAACACCAGGGCCTGTGATAACACCAGGGCCTGTGATAACACCAGGGCTTGTGATAACACCAGGGCTTGTGATAACACCAGGGCCTGTGATAACACCAGGGCCTGTGATAACACCAGGGCTTGTGATAACACCAGGGCCTGTGATAACACCAGGGCCTGTGATAACACCAGGGCCTGTGATAACACCAGGGCCTGTAATAACACCAGGGCCTGTGATAACACCAGGGCCTGTGATAACACCAGGGCCTGTGATAACACCAGGGCCTGTGATAACACCAGGGCCTGTGATAACACCAGGGCCTGTGATAACAATAGGGCCTGGGCCTGTGATAACACCAGGGCCTGTGATAACACCAGGGCCTGTGATAACACCAGGACCTGTGATAACACCAGGACCTGTGTTTTCTATAAAGTAAGGTTCGCCTTCTTATTGGGCTTCAAAAGTCCCAGTTCGACAATTTTATTAAATAAATAGTAATTACCTGGAGTCACTGCCAGAGGTCACCGACCCCGCGGCCCATTCTACTCTTCAAAATATTCACATTGATGCTCTATACAAGAGTGGTGACACACTATAAGTTTAGACTGGTTAGGGGCAAATTCGAATTTTTCATGAAATTGTTAGAAAACTTGGAATCGTTGGATTCAGAGCAATTACTGGAAAAAGCTTTTTTCTGGTAATCTTCATAGGTTAATAGGCTTTATGTAGAGGAAGCTTTCATTTTACTCTGACCTATGTAAATTTTAAATTGTCAATTTTATTAAATAATTAGTTTTCATTTAATAAGTGGAGAAGGCTTCTACTGGTCGACTTCAAACACTTAAATGTTGATGAATTATAATTGAAAGTACGTATGTTTGTATTGATTTTGGGCTATGTAGGTGCCTATGTAGGTACCAATTCGCCAGTTTTAATGAAATATATCAAACTGAACTTTAAAACACGCCAAATCAATTATTTTTTTTATCTTAGAATTATAGAGAATTATAAATAGAAAAATCAACTAAAAAAATAACTGTAAAACATTGAAAACTCTCGTTTTTATAATTTTTTTAAATTTCCCGAGATAAGTAGAAGCGTTAGATGAGTACCACTTTATACCAGAGTCGACACATTGTTACCTGTTCAGTACCACTTTATACCAGAGTCGACACATTGTTACCTGTTCAGTACCACTTTATACCAGAGTCGACACATTGTTACCTGTTCAGTACCACTTTATACCAGAGTCGACACATTGTTACCTGTTCAGTACCACTTTATACCAGAGTCGACACATTGTTACCTGTTCAGTACCACTTTATACCAGAGTCGACACATTGTTACCTGTTCAGTACCACTTTATACCAGAGTCGACACATTGTTACCTGTTGAGTGCAGTTTTTAGTCTTCCACTAACTTCAGTTAAGCCTTTCGTTCATACTTAATTGACTTCAAATTCTCAATCCTGGTCAACTATTACTCGGCGAAGGTTGGTGGAGCAGTTGACAAGTGCAGCTGCTGGCCCCTGCTCATACACCATTCCCCACATTGGTTTCCATGAGACAACTTTAGAGTGTGTTGCTATCTGTATGGTTATGTAGGTGTCATTCCGCCACTCTTAATCATGAACTATCACTATTTAGTAAAATTAATTATGCCAACCTTGCTTTCCGGAAAACACACCAGGGATGAAAATTTGATGTCGATGTGAAGGAGCATTTTCCACTTATCACACAGATTCCAGTGCTTCAAGTTTTATATAAAAAAAAAATCAATGCACTGAAAAATTGCCCGCACACACACTAAACTAAACGAGTACTGAGAGTAGATGGCGTGGTGATACCGACAGTGTGTGGAAAGACATTAGGTACTGAGAGTAGATGGCGTGGTGATACCGACAGTGTGTGGAAAGACATTAGGTACTGAGAGTAGATGGCGTGGTGATACCGACAGTGTGTGGAAAGACATTAGGTACAGTTCAGGACATTTATTAAAGGAAACGTATCGTCATGGGTGGTTTGATCAGCCACACGTGGCGAAACGTTTCCTTTAATAATGTCCTGAACTGGACCTAAATATCTTTTTCCTTATCTTAACAGATAATACCCTGGCCGTAAGATGCGTCACTCACTAAAAAACTGAAGTCGTTCAGGAGAGATAGATTTAAACATATTTAACGTGATTTAAAGGGTATAAAAATTTCACTTTGTCTTACACGTGAAACTGGCAGATATGCATTACACACTTGAATTTTATTCTCCCCCGTCATCGAATTAGGAGGCACCTTTTTTTGAACATTGGAAGCTACGCAGCAGAGGGTTTTGGAGGTTGTCTCAGCCATTCCAGGATGCTGGAGATGGGTCCTACAAGTTTGGTCACTGGGTACCTGCACATGCCACTGTTCCTAGGATTTGGCCATACTTACCATACCCCAGCATTGAAAATCTGAACCGATCAGATGAAGACTTCTTATGCCATGAGCGACTACATAGAGGTTTACCTTCGGGGACACCTAATAACTGATAACCAGCTTAAGTTCTCCTTTGGGTTATACATAACAACAATAATAATAAACGTAATAATAATAACAATAATATTTTATTTCTACAAGTACATGTACAAGGTATAAAGGCCTAGCTGACATCAATGACATACTACTATATAGAAAAACCCTTGTTATGCAGAGCATTTAGGGCAAATTAGGACACTTTTACCCCAGGATGCGACCCACACCAGTCCACTAACACCCAGGTACCAATTTTTACTGATGGGTGAACATGGACAACCAGTGTAAGGAAACACGCCCAATGTTTCAACCCTCGCCGGGAATCGAACCCGGAAATTCACCGTGTGCCACCAGGCCACGAGCCACCTAATAATAATAATAATAATAATGTGGCAGGGGGTGAACCGGTTGTGAACACTGACCAGGATGTGTGTGATGAGTGGAGCACAGGAGAAGCCAATGCTGCCCATCACGCTGACGAAGGCGAACCCCCTGGCGCGAGCCTCCGTCGGGAACAACTCAGGAGCGTAGACGTAGTTGACCTTCACCCAGGTGATGGTGGCAGGGGGAGACAACACCCAGGTGATGGTAGCAGGACAGACAACACCCAGGTGATGGTGGCAAGGAAGACAGCAACCGAGTCATGGTAGCAGGACAGACAACACCCAGGTCATGGTGGCAGAGAAGACAGCACCCAAGTCATGGTAGCAGGACAGACAACACCCAGGTCATGGTGGCAGGGAAGACAGCACCCGGGTCATGGTAGCAGGACAGACAACACCCAGGTCATGGTGGCAGGGAAGACAGCACCCGAGTCATGGTGGTTGGGAAGACAAGAGGAAGGAACAGCTGAGTAGTGTATACATGCTGCAAGAAGACACTAAATTCAGTGAAGCCTTACACAGTCTCACCTACACGGGGAAGATGATGGATATGTTGTACTTAGTACATTGAAAATATGGATAGGTTGGTTAACTGGGTCTAAAGCCTATAGACTACACAGGGTCATTAACACTGCATGTAACCTGTTCACCACCAGTTAAGAATACATTTATTCCTAAAATAGTGATTAATGTATTTCTCCGTGGTATAATGAGAGAATAAGTTCAATGCATCTTAAACAGTACTCTGATCAAAGGTGTTGCAATAGTTTGATAGCTGATAACTCCAGACATCAGCATTTAATTTTTTCCCACGCCATGAGATGGGCGTGGATTTGCGGTATTGCACGCAATACCGCATTTATGTCTTCATACTTGTGTTCAAGTAGGCCTGTGGGAAGACTTCTGGCAGTTTCTCCAATGTAGATTATGTCGCATCCCCCACAAAGACTTCAGTAAATCCCTGCATCTTCGGTTTCTGTGTTGGGTGTGGAGGATCTGGTCATGTCTGTGATTGCTCTAGTAGTAAACACAGGAGCATCAGCGTCGGCTTCACGTTGGATGAAAGATAATCTCTAGTGCTCTTACATTATGATCTAAACTTCCTCCCCCCCAAAAAAAAAAAGAGTAATTAATGGTTTCTTTCCTGGGGGATTAGATTTTGCAGCGATGATACGATGAAATCCAACACTGATGCAGATGTAATTACCACTAAAACAATGAGAGACATCGTGACATAATACACACATTAGAGAAATTGTCAAAAGCCTTCAGAGACACGTACAAAAACACAAGTATACATGTAAAATTGACATTACCAGTACTGGTAAACAACAACGCAACTCCCACAACTGTCGTGGGAAAAAAGTAATGTTATTAAGTAACAAAGAAAAGAATAATAAACAAAGAAGACTTGAGTCTTCAGCTGTCAAATTATACACCGCCCATATATAAGACTAGTGGTAAGTATATACCATCCACAACCATCACGGCCGCCATCCATCTTAGAACAACTCAAGTTTAATACTCAGTGAGGCACAGGATACCTCCGTGTTCACCTCAGCCTTCACTTACACCTCTGTCACCAAACAACAGTGATATGTGCCAGGCAGCAGTGATATGTGCCAGGCAGCAGTGACAGGTGCCAGGCAGCAGTGACAGGTGCCAGGCAGCAGTGATTTGTGCCAGACAGCAGTAACATGTGCCAGGCAGTAGTGACAGGTGCCAAGCAGCAGTGACAGGTACCAGGCAGCAGTGAAATGTGCCAGGCAGCAGTGAAATGTGCCAGGCAGCAGTGACAAGTGGCAGGCAGCAGTGAGTGGAGGGAGGCAGCAGTGAGGGTAGCTAGGTATCAGTGAGGGGAAGCAGGCAGCAGTGAGGGTAGCCAGATAGCAGTGAAAGTAGCCAGGTAACACTGATGAGAAGCAGGTAGCAGTGAGGGTAGCCAGGTAGCAGTGAGGAGAAACAGGCAGTAATGAGGATAGCCAGGTAGCAGTGAGGGTAGCCAGGTAGCATTGAGGAGAAGCAGGTAGCAGTGAGTGTAGCCAGGCAGCACTGAGGGTAGCCAGGTAGAAGTGAGGGTAGCCAAGTAGCACTGAGGGGAAGCAGGTAGCATTGAGAGGAAGCAGGTAGCAGTGAGGGGAAGCAGGCAGCAATGAAGGTAGCCAGGTAGCAGTGAGGATAGCCAGGTAGCAGTGAGGGGAAGCAGGCAGCAGTGAGGGGCATGAGACACCCTGGGCACTCACCTGGAAGGCACCAGCCACCAGAAGGAACCCCACCATCACCAGTACCCAGTCCAGCCAGTAATACACGGAGTCTGTAAGAAAGAAACATCACTTGCCTAAGGATGTGCCAAAGTATCGGTATCGGCATCGGTCATTATTACGGTATAGGTATCGGTGGGGCCAAAATCGACCGATACCAGCCGATACTTTTTAAAATATTAATATTACATGTGTGCTTAACAATATCAACTGTGAGAGTTACTTACACTCACCCACACACATACACAGCTTTAAGATGAGGTATGATAAAGCTTATGGAGCAGGGAGAGAGTGAATTAGTATCGACCAGTGTAAAGGCGGGGCCAGGAGCTATGACTCGACCCCTGCAACCACATATAGGTGAGTACAGGATGTTTCAGAGATAGGACACATCAACAAGGGGTCACAGTTGGAAGTTGAAGACTCAGATGAATCACAGGGATGTTAGGAAGTATTTCTTCAGTCACAGAGTTGTCAGGAAGTGGAATAGTCTGGAAAGTGATGTAGTGGAGGCAGGATCCATACTTAGCTTTAAGAAGAAGTATGATAAAGCTCATGGAGCAGGGAGAATGACCTAGTAGCGACCATTAAAGAGGTGGGGTCAGGAGCTGTGAATCGACCCCTGCAACCACAACTATGTGAGTACACACACACACATACACAGGAGCTCTGACTCGAGTCCTGCAATCACAACTAGGAGAGTACACAGGGAGAGAGTGGACCTAGTAACGACCAGTGGAGAGGAGGGGCCAGGAGCTATCAATCTACCCCTGCAACCACAACTAGGTGAGTACAAACACACACAATCGACAAGTGCCTTTAACAAGCCGTAACTAACACAACAGGCCAAGTAATAACATTATCATCTCAGAGAAGTTAAGTTAATTAACATAACCTTCCTGTGTTACTTAATATCCATTGTTCAATAAGCATTCCTTTATGTATTGAACATAGTCATTATAATTTAAAAAATTAAAGAAAATAGGAAAAATATCGATATCGTCTGAAAATTTTGGAATAGTCTCATTCCTACAAGTAACTGATAATAATAATGATTACCTGGAGTTTACCTGGAGATAATTCCAGGGGTCAACGCCCCTGCGGCCCGGTCTGTGACCAGGCCTCATGTTGGACCAGAGCCTGATCAACCAGGCTGTTACTGCTGGCCGCACACAGTCCAACGTACGAACCACAGCCTGGCTGGTCAGGTACCGACTTTAGGTGCCTGTCCAGTGCCTGCTTGAAGACAGCCAGGGGTTTGTTGGTAATCTCCCTGATGTATGTTGGGAGGCAGTTGAACAATCTTGGGCACCTGACACTTATTGTGTTGTCCCTCAACGTGCTAGTGGCACCCCTGCTTTTCATTGGGGGGATGTTACATCGCCTGCCGAGTCTTTTGCTTTCGTAGGGAGTGATTCTCGTGTGCAAGTTTGGTACTAGTCCCTCGAGAATTTTCCACGTGTATATAATAATGTATCTCTCCCTCCTGCGTTCTAGAGAGTACAGGTTTAGGAACTTCAAGCATTCCCAGTAATTGAGGTGGTTTATCGCACTTATGCGTGCCGTGAAGGTTCTCTGCACATTTTCAAGGTCAGCAATTTCACCCGCCTTGAAAGGTGCAGTTAGTGTGCAGCAATATTCCAGCCTAGATAGAACAAGCGATCTGTAAAGTGTCAACATGGGCTTGGCATCCCTGGTTTTGAAGGTTCTCATTATCCATCCTGTCATTTTTCTAGCAGATGTGGTTGCTACGGTGTTATGGTCCTTGAAGGTGAGACCCTCTGACATGATCACTCCCAGGTCTTTGACATTAGTTTTTCGCTCTATTGTGTGGTTGGAATTAGTTTTGTACTCCGATGAAATTTTAATTTCCTCACGTTTTCCGTATCTGAGTAATTGAAATTTCTCATCATTGAACTTCATGTTGTTTTCTGCAGCCCATTTAAAGATTTGGTTTATGTCTGCTTGGAGTCTTGCAGTGTCTTCAACGGTGGACACTGTCATACAGATTCGGGTGTCATCTGCAAAGGAAGACACGGCACTGTGGCTTATATCCCTGTCTATGTTCGATATGAGGATGAGGAACAGGATGGGAGCGAGTACTGTGCCTTGTGGAACAGAGCTTTTCACAGTAGCTGCCTCAGACTTTAATCTGTTGACTACAACTCTTTGTGTTCTACTTGTTAGGAAATTACAGATCCATCTACCAACTTTTCATGTTATTCCTTTATCACGCCTTTTGTGTGCTATTACACCATGGTCACACTTGTCAAAGGCTTTTGCAAAGTCTGTGTATATAACACCTGCATTTTGTTTGTCTTCTAGAGCATCCAGGACCTTGTCGTAGTGGTCCAGTAGTTGGGACAGACAGGAGCGGCCTGCTCTAAACCCATGCTGCCCTGGGTTGTGCAATTGATGAGTATCAAGATGAGTGGCGATCTTGCTTCTTAGAACCCTTTCAAAGATTTTTATGATATGGGACGTTAGCGCTATTGGTCTGTAGTTCTTTGCTATTGCTTTACTGCCCCCTTTGTGGAGTGGGGCTATGTCTGTTGTTTTTAGTAACTGCGGGACGACTCCAGTGTCCATGCTTCCTCTCCATAGGATGTTAAAATCACGTGATAGGGGCTTCTTGATGAACACGGAGTTCCATGAGTCTGGGCCTGGAGCGGAGTGCAAGGGCATGTCATTTATTGCCTTTTCGAAGTCATTTGGCGTCGTGGTGATGTCAGAAAAGCATACCTTTGAAGATACCTTTGAAGAGTTTCGAGAGTATCTACTCTCTGAGCCCGGCATGCGTCTGTCAAGTTCTGTGGCACTCATAAAAAATTCATTTAGGTCTTCGATTTTCAGTCTGGTTAGCGGCTCGCTAAAAACTGAGTCATACTGGGACTTAAGTAACTCACTCATTTCCTTGCTGTCATCTGTGTAGGACCCATCCCGTTTAAGTAGGGTCCCAATACTGGATGTTGTTCTCGACTTTGATTTTGCATAAGGAAAGAAATACTTTGGGTTTCTTTCAATTTCATTTATAGCTTTTTGTTCTTCCCGCGTTTCTTGACTCCTGTAGAATTCCTTTAGTTTTAATTCGATGTTTGCTATTTCTCTGACTAGTGTCTCCCTACGTATTTCAGATATATTGGCCTTCTGTAACCGCTCCGTTATTCTTTGCCTTCGCCTGTATAGGGAGCGCCTCTCTTTCTAGTTTGCATCTTCTCCTCCTTTTCCTTAAGGGAATTTGCCTTATAATAATATTTTTATTTGGACATGATACAAAGAATTACATTTGGTTATTGAGATTACATGAGGTGTACATGCCAAAAGCCCCTAGTATGCAGGGCATTTTGGGCAGACTTAAAATTAACTTAAAACTAAATTGTAAGAATTTTTGTAGATAGTATACAATGAGTAAAGGTGAGTATTTAAGCTATGAAATTTGAACATAGTTTAGACATGACATTTTTTAAACAGTTTTGTTCTTTTGTCTTCTTTATAAAATTAATTAAATCAGATTAAACAAATTAAAGCAATAATAATAATAAAATAATAAAAAGTTATGGTTGATAATTTATAATAAGTAAAGTTGCATATCTAAGTTATAAAGTTTGAATATAAGTTGAACATATCAATTAATTGTAGCAATTCTATTGTAAAGCAATGCAACTAATT
>WNWK01045568.1:0-14667 GCA_009830355.1 Cherax destructor
CAGTCACCGTATCATCCAACCAGGATTCTGAGATGGATATAACTGCCACTCTAGTTCTGTTAGCTACCTGTTATTACCTAATATTTACATTATAATGACCACGTAAACTGTAACTGCAATGCAACTAAATGTTTTAAATTGTTATCTCACTCAATTAGTTGCATTGCTGCAATTAATTGATATGTTCAACTTATATTCAAACTTTATAACTTAGATATGCAATTATACTTATTTTATAAATTGTCAACCATAACTTTTTACCATGTAGTCTAGAATAAAGTAGTCTTAAGAATGCCCGCAATGCACAGCATATTAGGGGCTTTTGGCATGTACATCTCATTAAGAAATATATCTTGTCTACCATGTATCATTGTACCATGTCACAATAAAGTATTATTATTATTATTAGAATCCTAATCTCTGTCAGTTTTGGAAGAAGTGATCTTGCATTGACATGAATAAAGTGAAGGCCTGTTTTCCTAAAGCAATCATAATCATTAATAAATGGCAAGGAGCCATTAGCATTAAAAATAGGTAAATCAATGTCATCATTGCTAAAGGGTAACTGTGCCAAAGTGCATTTGTTACAAACAAAATGAAATCTGGCACCATTACCATAATCAGACACACATCCATTATGCACCCACCCCTGACACATGTCACATACGGTAAGTTTACTGTTCTTCTTTCGTACCTTAGTACAGTGTATACATATGTCTGGTGGTGTCTGAGAAACAGATAAGATGGTTCTATCTGTGCATTACATATAGAGTTAAGGTTATCATTCCTAGCTACTAGACCGTCATTATTACTATGATTTATCTGTCTGTTTTGCACCTGTACCATAGATTGAGGTCCTGGATTAGTATGGATATCACCAATTAATAGTGCCACTATAAAAGCTGTGCGCCACTTTTTTGTTTGTGTATGTGGGGTTGCCATACCTTGCGGCAATAGTAGCACTTACGTTTCTGGTAGGATGGCCACTGTTGGGCTTTCACTTTCCAGGGAGCTATCACCCCATTCACCTTTTCCAGTCCCCATGACTGATTTCCTTCTTCCGAGAAGTTCAAAATAATGATAAATATAATTATGGCAGCCTGAACACCTCTTACGCCACCCATGGTTATTCTTTATCACTTCACATCAAAAATTTATTTTCTTTATTTTTATTAAAAAGAAACCACTGATCCTATCAGACACCTAGCAGTGCCTAGTAGCTACTCTAGAAATCACCACTGAATACAGTGGTCCCTCGGTTTTCGTGCATCTCCAAACTCGAACATTTATGTAAGTGTATTTTCGTAAGTGCTGTTGCAAGTGTATTTTTTTATTTTTTATTAACACATCGGCCGATTCCCACCAAGGCAGGGTGGCCCGAAAAAGAAAAACTTCCATCATCATTCACTCCATCACTGTCTTGCCAGAGGGGTGCTTTACACTACAGTTATAAAACTGCAACATTAACACCCCTCCTTCAGAGTGCAGACACTGTACTTCCCATCTCCAGGACTCAAGTCCGGCCTGCCGGTTTCCCTGAATCCCTTCATAAATGTTACTTTGCTCACACTCCAACAGCACGTCAAGTATTAAAAACCATTTGTCTCCATTCACTCCTATCAAATACGCTCACACATGCTTGCTGGAAGTCCAAGCCCCTCGCACACAAAACTTCCTTTACCCCCTCCCTCCAACCTTTCCTAGACCGACCCCTACCCCGCCTTCCCTCCACTACAGATTTATACACTCTGAAGTTATTCTGTCTCGTTCCATTCTTCTACATGTTCGAACCACCTCAACAACCCTCCTCAGCTCTCTGGATAATAGTTTTGGTAATCCCGCACCTCCTCCTAATTTCCAAACTCCAAATTCTCTGCATTATATTCACACCACACATTGACCTCAGACATGACATCTCCACTGCCTCCAGCCTTCTCCTCGTTGCAACATTCATCACCCATGCTTCACACCCATATAAGAGTGTTGGTATAACTATACTCTCATACATTCCCTTCTTTACTTCCATGGACAAAGTTCTTTGTCTCCACAGACTCCGAAGTGCTCCACTCACCCTTTTTCCCTCATCAATTCTATGATTCACCTCATCCTTCATAGACCCGGTGGTCTGGTGGCTAGAGCTCTCGCTTCACACACGGAGGGCCCGGGTTCGATTCCCGGCGGGTGGAAACATTTCGACGTGTTTCTTTACACCTGTTGTCATGTTCACCTAGCAGCAAATAGGTACCTGGGTTGTTAGTCGACTGGTGTGGGTCGCATCCTGGGGGACAAGATTAAGGACCCCAATGGAAATAAGACAGACAGTCCTCGATGACGCACTGACTTTCTTGGGTTATCCTGGGTGGGTAACCCTCCGGGGTTAAAAACCCGAAGAAATATTATTATTATTATTATTATTATTACCCATCTGCTGACATGTCCACTCCCAAATATCTGAATACATTCACCTCCTCCATACTCTCTCCCTCCAATCTGATATCCAATCTTTCATCACCTAATCTTTTTGTTATCCTCATCACCTTACTCTTTCCTATATTCACTTTCAATTTTCTTCTTTTACACACTCTACCAAATTCATCCACCAACCTCTGCAATTTCTCTTCAGAATCTCCCAAAAGCACAGTGTCATCAGCAAAAAGCAACTGTGACAACTCCCACTTTGTATTTAATTCTTTATCTTTTAACCCCACACCTCTTGCCAAGACCCTCGCATTCACTTCTCTTACAACCCCATCTATAAATATATTGAACAATTACGGTGACATCACACATCCTTGTCTAAGGCCTACTTTTACTGGGAAATAGTCCCCTTCCCTCCTATACACTCTAACTTGAGCCTCACTATCCTCATAAAAACTCTTCACTGCTTTCAGTAACCTACCTCCTATTCCATACACCTGCAACATCTGCCACATTGCCCTATCCACCCTATCATCGCCTTTTCCAAATCCATAAATGCCACAAAAACCTCTTTACCCTTATCCAAATACTGTTCACCTATATGTTTCACTGTAAACACTTGGTCTACACACCCCTACCTTTCCTAAAGCCCCTTGTTCATCTGCTATCCTGCTTTCTGTCTTACTGTTAATTCTTTCAATAGTAACTCTACCATACACTTTACCAGGTACACTCAACAGACTTATTCCCTATAATTTTTGCACTCTCTTTTGTCCCCTTTGCCTTTATACAAAGGAACAATACACGCTCTCTGCCAATCCCTAGGTACCTTACCCTCTTCCATACATTTATTAAATAATAGCACTAACCACTCCAAAACTATATCCCCACCTGCTTTTAACATTTCTATCTTTATCCCATCAATCCCAGCTGCCTTACCCCCTTTCATTCTACCCACTGCCTCACGAACTTCCCCCACACTCACAACTGGCTCTTCCACACTCCTACAAGATGTTATTCCTCCTGCCCTATACACGAAATCACAGCTTCTCTGTCTTCATCAACATTTAACAACTCATCAAAATATTCCCTCCATCTTCCCGATACCTCTAACTCTCCATTTAATAACTCTCCTCTCCTATTTTTAAATGTCAAATCCATTTGTTCCCTAGGCTTCCTCAACTTATTAATCTCACTCCAAAACTTTTTCTTATTTTCAACAAAATTTGTTGATAACATCTCACCCACTCTCTCATTTGCTCTCTTTTACATTGCTTCACCACTCTCTTAACCTCTCTTTTCTCTCCATATACTCTTCCCTCCTTGCATCACTTCTATTTTGTAAAACCTCTCATATGCTAACTTTTCTCCCTTACTACTCTCTTTACATCATCATTCCACCAATCGCTCTTCTTCCCTCCCGCACCCACTCACCTGTAACCACAAACTTCTGCTGAACACTCTAACACTACATTTTTAAATCTACCCCATACATCTTCGACCCCATTGCCTACACTCTCACTAGCCCATCTATCCTCCAATAGTTGTTTATATCTTACCCTAACTGCCTCCTCTTTTAGTTTATAAACCTTCACCTCTCTCTTACTTACTGCTTCTATTTTCCTTTTATCCCATCTACCTTTTACTCCCACTGTAGCTATAACTAAAAAGTGATCTGATATATCTGTGGCCCCTCTATAAACATGTACATCCTGAAGTCTACTCAACAGTCTTTTATCTACAAATACATAGTCCAACAAACTACTGTCATTACGCCCTACATCATATCTTGTATACTTATTTATCCTCTTTTTCTTAAAATACGTATTACCTTTTACCCCTTTCTATACAAAGTTCAATCAAAGGGCTCCTATTATCATTTACACCTGGCACCCCAAACTTACCTACCACACCCTCTCTACATGTTTCTCCTACTTTAGCATTTAGGTCCCCTACCACAATTACTCTCTCACTTGGTTCAAAAGTTCCTATACATTCGCTTAACATCTCCCAAAATCTCTCTCTCTCCTCTACACTCCTCTCTTCTCCAGGTGCATACACGCTTATTTATGACCCACTTTTCGCATCCGACCCTTATTTTAATCCACATAATCCTTGAATTTACACATTTATATTCCCTCTTTTCCTTCCATAACTGATCCCTCAACATTATTGCTACCCCTTCCTTAGCTCTAACTCTCTCAGATACTCCTGACTTAATCCCATTTATTTCTCCCCACTGAAACTCGCCTACCCCCTTCAGCTTTGTTTCGCTTAGGCCAGGACATCCAACTTCTTTTCATTCATAACATCAGCAATCATCTCTTTCTTATCATCCGCACTACATCCACGCACATTCAAACAACCCAGTTTTATAAAGTTTTCTTCTTCTCTTTTTAGTAAATGTGTACAGGAGAAGGGGTTACTAGCCCATTGCTCCCGGCATTTTAGTCGCCTCATACGACACGCATGGCTTACGGAGGAAAGATTCTTTTCCACTTCCCTATGGACAATAGAGAAAATAAAAAGAACAAGAGCTATTAAGAAAAGAAGAAAAACCTAGATGTGTGTATGTATATATGTGCATGTGCATGCCTGTGTAGTGTGACCTAAAGTGTAAGTAGAAGTAGCTAGATATACCTGTTATCCAGCTTGTTTATGAGACAGAAAAAAGACACCAGCAATCCTACCATCATGTAAAACAGTTTCAGGTTTCTGTTTCACAGTCACTTGGCAGGACGGTAGTACCTCCCTGGGTGGTTGCTGTCTACCAACCTACTACTTATAAGGTGTATTTTTGGGGGTCTGAAATAGACTAACCTATGTGACATTATTTCTTAAGGAAGTAAATTCGTTCGGTAATGGCACTTGAGCAGCATTCTGGAACGAATTTTCGGCGAAAACTGAGGGACCACTGTACTAGTAAATTTGTTGTTAACACATACCCCCCTTACCCCTTACTTGAAACTCCCTTCACTCCTCACTTCACAGTCTGGCTTCACCTATCACACTTCTTGCTCATTTTCATCCTGGCAGGAAAGAAAATGTTTTAATCAATGGTGATGTACAGTGGTCCCCCGAGTAATGAACACCCCGGAAATCGTACAATTATGTAAGTATAATATTGTAAGTGCTTGTGGAAGTGTATTTTTGGGGGCCTGAAATAGACTAACCTATGTGACATTATTCCTTAAGGGAGTAAATTCGTTCGGTAATGGCACTTGAGCAGGCTTCTGGGATGAAGTTTTTTCGTTACTCGGGGGACCACTGTACTTCCAAAGCCCCATCAATTCCGTGTTGTTAACTATTCCTCGTAGAGTTGATGTGTCAGCTATTTTTAAAAGCAGTGAGGGGAAAAAAATGGCCACTGCCCCTGACAGATTCCTTGAAGTTTTGTCGTTAGATTTGGCGTTTTCTCCTTGTTTCCCTCCTAATGTACCCTGGTCAGTTAATATGGAAGTCAGCTATTAAAAAATATCCTTGGCTAATCCACTTTCTTCCCGACTTTAGCACTGAGAGAAAGAACCACCGCCGCTATAGCCTGACAGTTTCATTGGAGTTTGTTTTGTAGATTTAGCTGTTTCTCCTGTGTTTCCCTCCCATTAACACTGTTGCAGTTGATATGATGGTCAGCTACTGTCAGTATAGTTAGAATGTCACTTCGTAGTTGCACATCTGGCAGTAGCTGGTGATTGAATGCCAGTCAGCCATGTTTAAATGTTCACTTCGCTCCCTCACCTGGCACTGAGGGTAAAAATCGACACTACTTTACATTACAGACCTGTCAGATTCCTTGTTGTTTGTTGATTAGGTTTTTCCTTATGTTGACTTCATATTGAACACTGTGCAGTTGATATGGGAGTCAGTTACTTCAGTGTAGTGGAAAACGTTCTTGTCTGGATTGTGGGAGACGACCTCAGTGGGAGACAGTCTCAGTGGGAGATGACCTCAGTGGGAGATGGCCTCAGTGGGAGACAGCCTCAGTGGGAGATGGCCTCAGTGGGAGACGACCTCAGTGGGAGACGGCCTCAGTGGGAGACGGCCTCAGTGGGAGACGGCCTCAGTGAGAGATGGCCTCAGTGGGAGATGGCCTCAGTGAGAGACGGCCTCAGTGAGACACGGCCTCAGTGGGAGACGGCCTCAGTGAGACACGGCCTCAGTGAGACACGGCCTCAGTGAGAGACGGCCTCAGTGAGAGACGGCCTCAGTGAGAGACGGCCTCAGTGAGAGACGGCCTCAGTGAGAGACGGCCTCAGTGAGAGACGGCCTCAGTGAGAGACGGCCTCAGTGAGAGACGGCCTCAGTGGGAGACGGCCTCAGTGGGAGACGGCCTCAGTGGGAGACGGCCTCAGTGGAGACGGCCTCAGTGGAGACGGCCTCAGTGAGAGACGGCCTCAGTGGAGACGGCCTCAGTGGGAGACGGCCTCAGTGAGAGACGGCCTCAGTGTGAGATGGCCTCAGTGAGAGACGGCCTCAGTGAGACCTGGCCTCAGTGGGAGACGGCCTCAGTGAGACGGCCTCAGTGAGACACGGTGTGTCTCAATGTAGAGACAGCCTTCAGTGAGAAGCCTCAGGAAGTAGCCTTTAGTGGAAAAAACAGTTTTTTCCTTTCAGTAAATCGGCCTGCTATGAATGTTTAGAGCCTCAGTGAGAGACGGCCTCAGTGAGAGACGGCCTCAGTGGGAGACGGCCTCAGTGAGAGACGGCCTCAGTGAGAGACGGCCTCAGTGGGAGACGGCCTCAGTGGGAGACGGCCTCAGTGGGAGACGGCCTCAGTGAGAGACGGCCTCAGTGGGAGACGGCCTCAGTGGGAGACGGCCTCAGTGGGAGATGGCCTCAGTGGGAGACGGCCTCAGTGGGAGACGGCCTCAGTGGGAGACGACCGGTGTGTTCAAAAAGTATACATATATATGTAGATGTATACACCTTTCAGTATGTATAGCCTACCAGGAATGGTTATGCTCTTTTAAGCTTGGAAAAAATACATTGTTCATTTTATTCCATATATCATTTTAAAATTATCCTTTTGTACCTGACTTAAAAATGATATATTTTAGACTCAGGTTAAACAAAACTCAACAAAAAAGAATTCAGGATAGGAATTTTGAAACAAGTTGCCTATGGCATTACCTAACAGCTTTAAACATATATATGCATCTAATCTGGCATTAAATTTTGCACCAAAACATTTTAAAACTCAACAAAAAGAAAGACCAATAAAAACAAATTATGGCAGAATGGAAGCTTTTACTGAAACAATGTTTTCCTTGGAGACCAAGTTTTTTCAAGCCTACAGGACTTTATCTTTAAGCAAAACATTGTTTTAAATTCAAATTCCTTTTTTTTATACAGTGCAAAAATAATGTATCATGCCAACATGTCACCATTTCCATTAATATATAAACTAATTGTTAAATTCTTAAATTTTTGAATACCTCAATTTTGTAAACCTAGTTAATCACTACAATTACCTAACCTTAATACCAGTATAATCAATGTATCACTATAGAGTAAGATCTAGTATAAGACTGCCTGAAATGCCTAGGCATACCTAGGCATATTATTGGCCTTCTTGTAATAATTAATTCATAAAATGTATAAATAACATAATATGTAAACCCCACTTTGTAATATTATCAGAAATAAAGTTGATTGATTGAGTGACATGTAATAAAACAGTGTTACATTGTTAAGCACAAAATAAAGCCACTAGTATGCAATGCACTTCAGGTAAACTAATCCTAATGCTTAAAGACTACATAAGAACTAAACATAGACTATTTAGTAGGATTTCTTGTGCAGTTAAGATAAGATTTTCTTCAGATTTTTAACCCCGGAGGGTTACCCACCCAGGATAACCCAAGAAAGTCAGTGCATCATCGAGGACTGTCTGTCTTATTTCCATTGGGGTCCTCAATCTTGTCCCCCAGGATGCGACCCACACCAGTCGACTAACACCCAGGTACCTATTTGCTGCTAGGTGAACATGACAACAGGTGTAAGGAAACACGTCGAAATGCTAAGTCTTTTTTATTACCTTCTTGGTTCTACCTTTTCACCAAGACTACAAGATTAATGTGAGAAGTGTATTTGAATGCTCATTCATTTGAGACCAGAGATTTTGAAAATTCAACAAGAGGAATGATTAATGTGCTAGAACTGGACATAAAGACTTACTGCTTGTAGGTCGCGGTCGCAGTCGCTGAGGCTGGGTCTGGTTGGGTCTCAGCAGAAAGCATTCTCCTTCAGGCACAAGGAAGTCTTCTGTTCCTTTCTTCAGGTAGTACGATTCCCGCGGTGCACACATCTGTAGCCACGTTACATTTTTTTTAATTAACACATCAGCCGTCTCCCACCAAGCCAGGGTGGCCCGAAAAAGAAAAACTTTCATCATTCACTCCATCACTGTCTTGCCAGAGGCGTGCTTACACTACAGTTATAAAACTGCAGAGTGCAGACACTGTACTTCCCATCTCCAGGACTCAAGTCCGGCCAGCCGGTTTCCCTGAATCCCTTCATAAATGTTACCTTTCTCACACTCCAACAGCACATCAAGTCCTATAAATCGTTTGTCTCCATTTGCTCCTATCTAACATGCTCACGCACGCTTGCTGGAAGTCCAAGCAACTCGCACACAAAACCTCCTTTACCTCCCTCCAACCATTCCTAGGCCGACCCCTACAAAGCCTTCCCTCCCCTACAGATTTATACACTCTCGAAGTCATTCTATTTCCTTCCATCCTCTCTACATGTCCGAACCACCTCAACAACCCCTCCTCAGCCTTCTGGATAATAGTTTTGGTAATCCCGCACCTCCTCCTAATTTCCAAACTATGAATTCTCTGCAATTATATTCACACCACACATTGCTCTCAGACATGACATCTCCACTGCCTCCAGCCTTCTCCTTGTTGCATCATTCCATGTTACATTTTTTATCACGTCGGCCGTTTCCCACCGAAGCAGGGTGATCCAAAAAGAAAGAAAAACCCAAAACAGAAAGGAAAAACTTTCATCATCATTCAACACTTTCACCATAACTCATACATAATCACTGTCTTTGCAGAGGCACTCAGATAGGACAGTTTAGAAGTCCCTCCAAACTGCCAACATTGTACGTACTTCCCATTTCCAAGACTCAAGTCCAGCTGTACATGGAGTATACCTGGAGAGAGTTCAAGGGGTCAACGCCCCTGCGGCCCGGTCTGTGACCAGGCCTCATGTTGGATCAGAGCCTGATCAACCAGGCTGTTACTGCTGGCCGCACGCAGTCCGACGTACGAACCACAGCCTGGCAGTCAGGTACCGACTTTAGGTGCCTGTCCAGTGCCTGCTTGAAGACAGCCAGGGGTTTGATAGTAATCCCCCTGATGTATGCTGGGAGGCAGTTGAACAGTCTTGGGCCCCTGACACTTATTGTGTTGTCTCTCAATGTGCTAGTGGCACCCCTGCTTTTCATTGGGGGGATGTTGCATCGCCTGCCGAGTCTTTTGCTTTCATAGGGAGTGACTCATGTGCAAGTTTGGTACTAATCCCTCGAGAATTTTCCACGTGTATATAATAATGTATCTCTCCCTCCTGCGTTCTAGGGAGTACAGGTTTAGGAACTTCAAGCGTTCCCAGTAATTGAGGTGGTTTATCGCAGTTATGCGTGCCGTGAAGGTTCTCTGCACATTTTCTAGGTCAGCAATTTCACCTTCCTTGAAAGGTGCAGTTAGTGTGCAGCAATATTCCAGCCTAGATAGAACAAGTAACCTGAAAAGTGTCAACATGGGCTTGGTATCCCTGGTTTTGAAGGTTCTCATTATCCATCCTGTCATTTTTCTAGCAGATGAGATTGCTACGGTGTTATGGTCCTTGAAAGTGAGATCCTCTGACATGATCACTCCCAGGTCTTTGACATTAGTTTTTTGCTCTATTGTGTGGTTGGAATTTGCTTTGTACTCCGATGAGATTTTAATTTCTTCACGTTTTCCATATCTGAGTAATTGAAATTTCTCATCATTGAACTTCATATTGTTTTCTGCAGCCCATTTAAAGATTTGGTTTATGTCTGCTTGAAGTCTTGCAGTGTCTTCAACGGTGGACACTGTCATACAGATTCGGGTGTCATTTGCAAAGGAAGACACGGCACTGTGGCTTATATCCCTGTCTATGTCTGATATGAGGATGAGGAACAGGATGGGAGCGAGTACTGTGCCTTGTGGAACAGAGCTTTTCACTGTAGCTGCCTCAGACTTTACTCTGTTGACTACTACTCTTTGTGTTCTACTTGTTAGGAAATTATAGATCCATCTACCCACTTTTCCTGTTATTCCTTTATCATGCATTTTGTGTGCTATTACACCATGGTCACACTTGTCAAAGTCTGTGTATATAACATCTGCATTCTGTTTGTCTTCTAGAGCATCCAGAACCTTGTCGTAGTGGTCCAGTAGTTGGGACAGACAAGAGCGACCTGTTCCCTTCACAAAATATTACCCTGCTCACACTCCAACAGCTCGTCAGGTCCCAAAAACCATTCGTCTCCATTCACTCCTATCTAACACACTCATGCGTGCTTGCTGGAAGTCCAAGTTTCTCGCCCACAAAACCCCTACCCTGCCTTCCTTCCCCTACAGATTTATACGCTCTTCAAGTCATTCTACTTTGTTCCATTCTCTCTAAATGACCAAACCACCTCAACAACCCCTCTTCAACCCTCTGACTAATACTTTTAGTAACTCCACACCTCCTCCTAATTTCCACACTTCGAATTCTCTGCATAATATTTACACCACACATTGCCCTTAGACAGGACATCTCCACTGCCTTCAGTCGCCTCCTCGCTGCAGCATTTACAACCCAATCTTCACACCCATATAAGAGTGCTGGTACCACTATACAGTGGTCCCCCGAGTATCGTAAAACTTCACTCCAGAAGCCTGCTCAAGCGCCATTACCGAACGAATTTACTCCCTTAAGGAAAAAATGTCACGTAGGTTAGTCTATTTCAGACCCCTAAAAATACACTTCCACAAGCACTTACAATATTATACTTACATAATTATACGATTTCCGGGGTGTATGTAACTCTGGGGACCACTGTACTTTGGTACATTCCCTTCTTTGCCTCCATGGATAACGCTTTTTTGTCTCCACAGATACCTCAACGCACCACTTACCTTTTTTTCTTCATAAATTCTATGGTTAATCTCATCCTTCATAAACCCATCTGCTGACAAGTCAACTCCCAAATATCTAAAAACATTCACTTCTTCCATACTCCCTCTCTCCAATGTGATATCCAATTTTTCTTTATCTAAATCATTTGATACCCTCATCACCTTACTCTTATCTATGTTCACTTTCAACTTTCTACCTTTACACACCCTCCCAAACTCGTCCACTAACCTTTGCAACTTTTCTTTAGAATCTCCCATAAGCACAGTATCATCAGCAAAAAGTAACAGTCAACTCCCATTTTGTACAGTGGAACCTCGGTTTTCGTGATTAATTCGTTCCAGAAAGTCTGACGAAAACCGAATTCGACGAAAACTGAAGAAATATTTCCCATAAGAAATAATGTAAATCAAATTAATCAGTTCCAGACACCCAAAAGTACAGTGGTACCCAGAGTTTCGGCCATAATTCATTCCAGAAGGCTGTTCGAGTGCCGTTACCGAACGAATTTGTTCCCATAAGGAATAATGTAAATTAGATTAGTCCGTTTCAGACCCCCAAAAATACACTTACATAATTGTTCGAGTTGGGAGCTGTACGAAACTCGGGGTACCATTGTATTAACAAAAAATGCATTTTACAGAGAATAACTATAATTTTACATACAGAAAACAATGAGAAATAAATATAAATGAAATGGATAAATGAACATTTAACATCACCTTTACCTTTATTGAAGATTCTTGTTGGCGTATGGAAGACGCGAGGAGGGGAGAGGGAGGAGAAGAGGTTATTGGTTGGAAGGGGAATCCCCCTCCATAAGGACTTCAGGTATCAAGTCCCTATCCGGGGTTACTTCCCTTCTTTGTCTTTTATTGGCACTGGACCTGTCGCACAAAAAATCTATCCAGAGAGGTCTGTTTCTGGCGTCTCTAAGATTTGCCTAAAATGGGACAAGGCAGTGTCATTGAACATGTTGCAGACACGGCTTGCAACAGCTTTGTTAGGGTGATATTTCTCTACAAAACTTTGCAACTCACTCCACTTTGCACAAATGTCCTTAATCACTGAAGAAGTCACATTCTCCCCTCTCTCTTCCTCCTCCTCTTGAATTCTATCATGTTTCTAGCCTTCTTCATCAAAGGGCTGGCACTCAGAACTTTCTTTGGCCCCATGGTGGCTTATTTAGCAGTCGCACTCAATGAACAAGCACAAAAAACAATGGGATGAACGGATGAACGCACAGGGTAATACTCACTCGACAAGAAACAAAGCCAGACTTACTCAAAACACATGGGATGCTTTGTGTGGGCGCGGGCAGGCAGACACGTTCGGTACGGCGGATCACTGTCAACTCGACGAAAACCGAGCAGATGAACAAAAACTGGGACAAAATTTTGATGAAAAAAGTAGTTGAAAACCAAATTTGACGAAAACCAGGGCACTGAAATTGATTCCCCATAATTTAATCCCACCCCTCTTCCAACACCCTAGCATTTATTTCTTTTACAACCCCTTCTATAAATATATTAAACAACCATGGTGACATTACACATCCCTGTTTAAAACCTACTTTTACCATTACATATATATGTACATACAGTTGTACCCCGGTTTACGATATTTTTTCATTCCAGAATGCTGTTCAAGTGCCATTACCAAACGAATTTATCCCCATAAGGAATAATGTAAAATAGACTAGTCCTTTTAGACCCCCAAAAATACACTTACAAAAGCATTTAAAAAAATAAACTTACATAAAAGGATGAGTTTGGAGACCATCGTAAACCGGGGTACCACTGTACATGTATATATATACTACAGTGAACCCCAGGTGTTTGTAGTCATCAGAGTTCGTATATTGGTTCGGAGATCGTAATTCATCCCAGACACGTACGCCCGGCCAGAGCGGCCCGACACACCATTCAGAGTCAGTGTGCCATTGTTTACCAGCAAGTGACGGTCACCCCATGCGATCATACGATACATTTCGTCATCATTCCATTCTTTTAGTGCTTGCAACTGCTAAATAAGCCACCATGGGCCCAAAGAAAGCTCCTAGTGCCAGCCCTGTGGTAAAGAAGGTCAGAAACACGGTAGAACTGAAAAAAGAGATCATTGCAAAATATGAAAGTGGAGTACGTGTCTCTGAGCTGGCCAGGCTGTATGGCAAAGCCCATACAACCATCACTTCCATCATAGCCAAGGGAAATGAAATCAAGCAAGCTGTTGTTGCGAAAGGTGCAAGTATGGTCACAAAACAGAGATCGCAAATACTGGAAGATGTGGAGACTTTGTTGTTGGTGTGGATCACCGAGAAAGAATTAGCAGGAGATAGGGTTACGCAGGCGATAATATCTGAAAAAGCAAGACAGTTGCATGATGATCTCGTCAAGGAAATGCCTGCAACGAGTACTGAAGCCAGCGAAGGCTGGTTTGACAGATTTAAGAAGCGTAGTGGCATACACAGTGTGATAAGGCATGGTGAAGCTGCCAGTTCTGACAAATGTGCAGCTGAAAAATATGTGCAGGAATTTAACCCTTTGGGGGTCGACAGGCCTTCTCGGTAACCTGTTCCTGGGGTCGAAAAATATTCAGAAAAAAAAAAAAAAATATTTTATCTTATGAAATGATAGTTTTTTTTTTTTCTAAATCTAAATGGCTAAACAATAAATTTTTGCAATCAATACTTATGGAGATATGGAGGTTTCAAGTTGACCAAAATTGAACCGCTGACAGCAACATCGGTGACTTCCGGTTGGCCGGTAATCATTTTTTTTTTTTTTTTAAGTTGTTTTCTTATCGATTTTAATTTTTTTTTTTTTCAAATAACTTTTATGGTCTGTGAGACCAATATAAGTGCTGTTTTTCAAATATTCACTCGCTAATTCTTACACAATAATGCCATAAAGTTTGTTATCACAATTTTGTTTACAAAACATATTTACAACAATGTACAATGTAAAATAATGTTTATAACTATTGTTCACTCATATATATACACATATAGAGTCACTGCACATGTTTCTAGAAGTTCTGCAGCCTGTGGAAGTCTCTGAAACATATTTCCATGCACAGTGGTATTTC
>WNWK01045569.1:0-14667 GCA_009830355.1 Cherax destructor
GTACGCACGCGAATGTATATCTACGTTTGGACAGTTTAAGGGTTAACACCCCTCCTTCAGAGGGGTGTTAATGTTGCAAATAGAATTGTCAAAGCTTATTTCTTGGGTAGCATTGAAAATTGGGTTGAGCAAATATTCTGTTAGTGGGATGGATTGTGAAGGACCTGCCTAGTATGGGCCAACAGGCCTGCTGCAATGTTCCTCCTTTCTTATGGTATCTCTCCAAGAGAGAACCCGCAATAATGTAAAGTAAAGTAAATTTTATTTCATTGCATTTTTACATAGATATTGGTAGTTACAATTATAAACTGAAGTGCAAGGAGAGCCACTGACATGCCATGGCATTAGGGGCAGCTTAATCTAATGACTTATAGACTATATGTATATAATATTAGGGAAATTGATTGAGTTTATTCTAGTTATAAATTTGATTTCAAGTTACAATATGATGATATTATAATGTTATAATTACAATATGAAGATATTAAATTGTAACAAGTGTTTAGGAGGATGGTAATATAAAATTGAGAGTATCTTAAGGAAGAAACATTAAGCATTTTTAAAAGTAATTTATAGTATGAGGATTTAGTTTTGGGTGAGTAGGGGTAATATAATATTAACATATTAGTAAAAATTGAAATTGTATTATGGGATAATAATATTGAGCATTTTTGAAAGTAGTTTACAGTATGAATATTTAGTTTAGGGTGAGGAGGTGGTTTTTGAGAAGAGTCTTAAATTTATTTTCAGACAAGCTTATCTTAATATATTCTGGTAATGAATTCCAGATTCTGGGGCCCTTCATGTGCATAGAATTTTTACATAGGTTGATATGGACTCGGGGTATATCAAAAAGTGATCTGTGTCTTGTGTTGTGGTCATGGGTCCTATTAAAGTTGGTGAGGAGAATTTTGAGTGGAGGGTTTATATTAGAGTGTAGAGTTTTATGTATGTAATAGGCACAAGAATACGTATGGATGTTCTTTATGGTGAGTAGTTTTAGACTTTTGAATATTGGTGGAGTATGCTGTCTAGAGTGGGAATTTGTTATCATTCTGACTGCAGCCTTTTGCTGGGTTATGAGTGGTCTAAGGTGATTTAATGTTGTTGATCCCCATGCACAGATTCCATAGGTGAGATAGGGGTAGATAAGTGAATGATATACATAAGAACATAAGAATGGAGGAACACTGCAGAAGGCCTACTGGCCCATACAAGGCAAGTCCTTATCAAAACCACCACTACCTAAGAATTTACTCCCGTACTCACGACACCAATCAAACCCAGCCCCTCCCACTCTATATTTGTCCAATCTCTTTTAAAGCCACCCAAGGTCCTAGCCTCTATCACCCTACTCGGAAGATTGTTCCACGCATCTACAACTCTGTTTGAAAACCAGTACTTGCCTATGTCCTTTCTAAATCTAAATTTATCCAATTTAAATCCGTTATTTCTGGTTCTTACTTGGTTCGATATCCTCAGTATTTTATTAATATCTCCTTTGTTTATGCCCATCATCCACTTGTGCAAGGAGAGCTGATTGTGGCACATAATAGCATATCTTTGATAATATGCCTACTGTCTTTGAGATTTTCTTGGAAATATGTTGAATGTGTGTTTGGAATTTAAGGCTACTGTCAAGGTAGATTCCTAGGAATTTTCCCTCTGTGAGTCTTGTGATGGGTGAACCATTGAGCGTTATGTTAAGTGGAACATTTGTGGCTTTGTTTCCAAACTGTATGAAGTAGGTCTTGTCAGTATTGAGAGTAAGCTTGTTTGTCATCATCCATGTTGATATTTTCTGTAATTTGGCATTAACAGTGTTGGCCAGTATGACTGGATTTGGGTGAGAGAAGACATATGTTGTGTCATCTGCAAATAATATGGGTTTGAGTAGTTGTGATGCATTCGGTAGGTCATTTATGTAAATGAGGAATAGGAGTGGCCCCAGGACACTTCCTTGAGGGACTCTGACTGTAATTTGTTGTGTGGAAGAGTTTGCTCCATTCGTGTACATGTATTGGCTTCTGTTGCTAAGGTATGACTTTAGGTAGTTGAGTGGGTGCCCCCTTATGCCATAGTGTGCTAATTTTGTGAGCAGTAAATCATGGTCGACAGTATCAAAAGCTTTGCGTAGATCAATGAAGATTCCCAGTAGGACTTCTTTCTTCTCAAATGCGGTGTATATTAACTCTAACATGTGTGGTAGGGTGTGGTAGGTAAGTTTGGGGTGCCAGGTGTAAATGATAATGGGAGCCCTTTGATTGAACTTTGTATAGAAAGGGGTTTAGTTATAGGTAATACATATTTTAAGAAAAAGAGGATAAATAAGTATACAAGATATGATGTAGGGCGAAATGACAGTAGTTTGTTGGACTACGTATTGGTAGATAAAAGACTGTTGAGTAGACTTCAGGATGTACATGTTTATAGAGGGGCCACAGATATATCAGATCACTTTTTAGTTATAGTTACAGTGGGAGTAAAAGGTAGATGGGATACAAGGAAAATAGAAGCAGTAAGTAAGAGAGAGGTGAAGGTTTATAAACTAAAAGAGGAGGCAGTTAGGATAAGATATAAACAACTATTGGAGGATAGATGGGTTAGTGAGAGTGTAGGCAATGGGGTCGAAGATGTTTGGGGTAGATTTAAAAATGTAATGTTAGAGTGTTCAGCAGAAGTTTGTGGTTACAGGCGAGTGGGTGCAGGAGGGAAGAAGAGCGATTGGTGGAATGATGATGTAAAGAGAGTAGTAAGGGAGAAAAAGTTAGCATATGAGAGGTTTTTACAAAGTAGAAGTGATGCAAGGAGGGAAGAGTATATGGAGAGAAAAAGAGAGGTTAAGAGAGTGGTGAAGCAATGTAAAAGAGAGCAAATGAGAGAGTGGGTGAGATGTTATCAACAAATTTTGTTGAAAATAAGAAAAGTTTTGGAGTGAGATTAATAAGTTGAGGAAGCCTAGGGAACAAATGGATTTGACAGTTAAAAATAGGAGAGGAGAGTTATTAAATGGAGAGTTAGAGGTATCAGGAAGATGGAGGGAATATTTTGAGGAGTTGTTAAATGTTGATAAAGACAGGGATGCTGTGATTTCGTGTATAGGGCAAGGAGGAATAACATCTTGTAGGAGTGTGGAAGAGCCAGTTGTGAGTGTGGGGGAAGTTCGTGAGGCAGTGGGTAGAATGAAAGGGGGTAAGGCAGCTGGGATTGATGGGATAAAGATAGAAATGTTAAAAGCAGGTGGGGATATAGTTTTGGAGTAGTTGGTGCTAATATTTAATAAATGTATGGAAGAGGGTAAGGTACCTAGGGATTAGCAGAGAGCGTGTATTGTTCCTTTGTATAAAGGCAAAGGGGACAAAAGAGAGTGCAAAAATTATAGGGGAATAAGTCTGTTGAGTGTACCTGGTAAAGTGTATGGTAGAGTTATTATTGAAAGAATTAAGAGTAAGACAGAAAGGAGGATAGCAGATGAACAAGGGGGCTTTAGGGAAGGTAGGGGGTGTGTAGACCAAGTGTTTACTGTGAAACATATAGGTGAACAGTATTTAGATAAGGGTAAAGAGGTTTTTGTGGCCTTTATGGATTTGGAAAAGGCGTATGATAGGGTGAATAGGGGGGCAATGTGGCAGATGTTGCAGGTGTATGGAATAGGAGGTAGGTTACTGAAAGTAGTGAAGAGTTTTTATGAGGATAGTGAAGCTCAGGTTAGAGTGTGTAGGAGGGAGGGGGACTATTTCCCAGTAAAAGTGGGCCTTAGACAAGGATGTGTGATGTCACCATGGTTGTTCAATATATTTATAGATGGGATTGTAAGAGAAGTGAATGCGAGGGTCTTGGCAAGAGGTGTGGGGTTAAAAGATAAAGAATCAAATACAAAGTGGGAGTTGTTACAGTTGCTTTTTGCTGATGACACTGTGCTTTTGGGAGATTCTGAAGAGAAGTTGCAGAGGTTGGTGGATGAATTTGGTAGGGTGTGTAAAAGAAGAAAATTGAAAGTGAATATAGGAAAGAGTAAGGTGATGAGGATAACAAAAAAATTAGGTGATGAAAGATTGGATATCAGATTGGAGGGAGAGAGTATGTAGGAGGTGAATGTATTCAGATATTTGGGAGTGGACATGTCAGCAGATGGGTCTATGAAGGATGAGGTGAATCATAGAATTGATGAGGGGAAAAGGGTGAGTGGAGCACTTGAGTCTGTGGAGACAAGAACCTTGTCCATGGAAGTAAAGAGGGGAATGTATGAGAGTATAGTTATACCAACACTCTTATATGGATGTGAAGCATGGGTGATGAATGTTGCAATGAGAAGAAGGCTGGAGGCAGTGGAGATGTCATGTCTGAGGTCAATGTGTGGTGTGAATATAATACAGAGAATTCGGAGTTTGGAAATTAGGAGGAGGTGCGGGATTACCCGAGTGCTGAGGAGGGGTTGTTGAGGTGGTTCGGACATGTAGAGAGAATGGAACAAGCATGTGTGAGCGTATTTGATAGGAGTGAATGGAGACAAATGGTTTTTAATACTTGATGTGCTGTTGGAGTGTGAGCAAAGTAACATTTATGAAGGGATTCAGGGAAACCGGCAGGCCGGACTTGAGTCCTGGAGATGGGAAGTACAGTGTCTGCACTCTGAAGGAGGGGTGTTAATGTTGCAGTTTTATAACTGTAGTGTAAAGCACCCCTCTGGCAAGACAGTGATGGAGTGAATGATGATGAAAGTTTTTCTTTTTCAGGCCACCCTGCCTTGGTGGGAATCGGCCGATGTGTTAATAATAAATAAAAAAAAAAATGTGTATAATAGTATCGTTTGTGCTCTTGTTGGTCCTGAATCCAAATTGACAGGGGTTGAGTACACTGTGTGAGACGAGGTAGGAATAGATCTGTCTATGAATTAATTTTTCAAAGATTTTAGAAAGCAGTGGTAAATTAGAAATTGGTCTATAATTATTCAAGTCTGTTTGATCACCTCCTTTGTGGATCGGGGTGACCCTAGCTATTTTGAGAATTGATGGGAAGGTAGAGGCTTCAATGGATTTATTGAATAGTGTTGCTATAATTGGTGACAGTACCTGTGAAGCTTTTTTGTACATAAAAGGTGGTAAGCTGTTTGTCTCCTGCTTTGTTTTTAACCCTTTGGGGGTCCAGGGGTCTCTCTGAAACTCGTTCTCAGGGTCCACGAATTTCAAAAAAAAAAAAAAACTTTTTCTTATGAAATAATAGTTTTTTTTTTCTAAATCTAATAGGCTAAAAAATACATTTTTGCGATCAATAATCACCGAGATATAGAGGATTGAAGTTGACAAAAAATGAACTGCTGCCGGCAACATCGGTGACTGCCGGTTGGCCGATAATTTTCTTTTTTCTTTCTTGAAGTTGTTTTCTTATCGATTTTAATTTTTTTTTTCCAAATAACTTTTATGGCCTGTGAGACCAATATAAGTGCTGTTTTTAAAATTTTAGTATTACACAATAATTACATAAAGTTTCTTGTCACTATTTTGTTTACACAACTTATTTACAGTTATTCACAATAACAAATATTGTTTATTTTCATTGTTGAATCATGTATATACTACATATATATATAGTCACTGGACATGTTTCTAGAAGTTCTGCAGCCTGTGGAAGTCTTTTAAACATGGTTCCATGCACAGTGGTGTTTTACATTCCACACACATAAAACGAGTGTCTTTTCGTTGTTGTGGGCGTTTTTTTGTATGTGCACAGACAAAACACCTCCTCTGAGCATTTTCTTGCAAGTAGTAGCAGGCAGTTCTGTTAGGAAGTGATCACCATGCCTCAGACGAGAGGGTAGGTGTTGATAACCTGGTGTTGGGCGGGTTTCTATTGCAGGTGTTGCTCCTTGGTACTTGAATATTATTTGTCTGATGACAGACAAACAAAATTCGCCATATGGTGGTTTGTTTGTGGTCTTTAACTTATAAATATTATAAACATTGAGCATTGTAATGTCCAGAATGTGAAAAAAGTTTTATGTACCACTTGTAACTCTTGTGAACACAATCAGCAAACCCAATTTGCATGTCACATTTGTCCACTAAGCACATATTGAGCATGTAATCCATCACAGCTGCAGGTTTTAGAATGGGTTCATTGGTCTCTCTATGCAGCCTGCCAGTGTCTTGTCATTTCGTTAGGGTGAATTGATGACAACAGTGTGACATCTCGCTTGTCATGCCACCGAAATGCCGTGATGTCATTGGCAGCAAACGCCTGCACCTCACCTCTATGAGTGCCAGCATTGAACCTAGGCATATGCTTATGATTTGCACGCACTGTACTGCACACATCTGTCAAGTTCACTCGCAAAAAATTACTGAGGGAGGGGCTTGTGTACCAGTTATCAGTATATAATATATGCCCCTTACCAAGATATGGTTCCATCATTGTTCTAACCACATCACCAGATATACCCAGTAACTTCCTGGTATCTTTCAATGTATTACTTCCAGTGTACACAATAATATCCAATACAATACCACTGTAGCAATCACAAAGCACAAACAACTTTATACCAAAGCGTTTCCTCTTGCTTGGTATATACTGCTTGAACGACAGTCTACCTTTGAACAGAATCAGTGACTCATCAATAACAAGCTTCCTGAAGGGATAAAAATGCATATTGAATTTCTCTTTCAGATACAGAAACACATTCCTAATCTTATATAACCTGTCGTTTCTGTCAGGCCTGGTTTTGTCTGAAAAGTGGAGCATCCGTAACAGTAGCACAAATAGATTCACTGATATTATATCACTGAAACCTGGTGTTGCAATCGGGCAGTCTGTCGACCAGTATGATTTGACATGGTGCTTATACACATGTGGCATAAGCATTATTGTGGCAAAGAACAAGTACATCTCAGCCACAGTTGCCTCTTTCCACCTGTTGAGGCGTGATGTTGGTGAAAGTATTGTGTTTGCCATGGTGTACTTGTAGTATCTGTTGCTTTCCCTGACAACAATTTCCATCAGGGGATCGTCAAAAATTAACTCGAAACATTCCACTTCACTGGCATTGTTCCCAAGTGGACAAGATGGGCGTATTCCACTTGGACTTACATGTACATGTATACAAGTGGAAAATGGGTATTAACAAAGGAGATATAAATAAGGTCTTAAGGGTATCTCTCCAAGAGAGAACCCGCAATAATGGATTCAAATTAGATAAGTTTATATTTAGAAAGGATATAGGAAAGTATTGGTTTGGAAATAGGGTAGTTGATGAGTGGAACAGTCTGCCTAGTAGGGTTATTGAAGCTAGGACCTTGGGTAGTTTCAAATTTATGTTGGATAAATTCATGAGTGAGAGGGGTTGGATTTGAGTGGGACTTACACATGAGTAAATAGAATTATCAAAGCTTATTTCTTGGGTAGCATTGAAAATTGAGTTGAGCAAATATTCTGTTAGTGGGACGGATTGTGAAGGACCTGCCTAGTATGGGCCAACAGGCCTGCTGCAGTGTTCCTCCTTTCTTATGTTCTTATAAGAACATAAGAATGAAGGAACACTGCAGAAGGCCTACTGGCCCATACAAGGCAGGTCCTTATCAAAACCACCACTACCTAAGAATTTACTCCCGTACTCACGACACCAATCAAACCCAGCCCCTCCCACTCATATATTTGTCCAATCTCTTTTTAAAGTCACCCAAGGTCCTAGCCTCTATCACCCTACTCGGAAGATTGTTCCACTCATCTACAACTCTGTTCGAAAACCAATACTTGCTTATGTCCTTTCTAAATCTAAATTTTTTTTTTTTCCAACAAGTCGGCCGTCTCCCACCGAGGGAGGGTGACCCAAAAAGAAAGAAAATCCCCAAAAAGAAAATACTTTCATCACCATTCAACACCTTCACCTCACTCATACATAATCACTGTCTTTGCAGAGGCGCTCAGATACGACAGCTGAGAATAAGTCCCTCCCAGCTGTCACTATTCCAGACCTCTCCTTCAAAGTGCAGGCATTGTACTTCCCATTTCCAGGACTCAAGTCCAACTAAATCAATTAACTGGTTTCCCTGAATACCTTCACAAAATGTTACCCTGCTCACACTCCAACAGCTCGTCAGGTCCCAAAAACCATTCGTCTCCATTCTCTCCTATCTAACATGCTCACACATGCTTGCTGAAAGTCCAAGCCCCTCGCCCACAAAACCTCCTTTACTCCCTCTCTCCAACCTTTTCGAGGACGACCCCTACCCCGCCTTCCTTCCCCTACAGATATATACGCTCTCCAAGTCATTCTACTTTGATCCATTCTCTTTAAATGACCAAACTGCCTCAACAACCCCTCTTCAGCCCTCTGACTAATACTTTTAGTAACTCCACACCTCCTCCTAATTTCCACACTCCGAATTTTCTGCATAATATTTACACCACACATTGCCCTTAGACAGGATATCTCCACTGCCTCCAGCTGCCTCCTCGCTGCAGCATTTGCAACCCATGCTTCACACCCATATAAGAGTGTTGGTACCACTATACTTTCGTACATTCCCTTCTTTGCCTCCATGGATAACGTTTTTTGTCTCCACAGATACCTCAGTGCACCACTCACCTTTTTTTCTTCATCAATTCTATGGTTTACCTCATCCTTCATAAACCCATCCGCTGACAAGTCAACTACCAAATATCTGAAAACATTCACTTCTTCCATAATCCCTCTCTCCAATGTGATATCCAATTTTTCTTTATTTAAATCGTTTGATACCCTCGTCACCTTACTCTTATCTATGTTCACTTTCAGCTTTACACACCCAAACTCGTCCACTAACCTTTGCAACTTTTCTTTAGAATCTCCCATAAGCACAGTATCATCAGCAAAATGTAACTGTGTCAACTCTCATTTTGCATTTAATTCCCCATAATTTAATCCCACTCCTCTCCCCAACACCCTAGCATTTACTTCTTTTACAACCCCATCTATAAATATATTAAACAACCATGGTGACATTACACAGCCCTGTCTAAGACCTACTTTTACCGGGAAGTAATCTCCCTCTCTCTTACACACCCTAACCTGAGCCTCACTATCCTCATAAAAGCTCTTTACAGCATTCGGTAACTTACTACCTATTCCATTCACTTTCAACATTTGTTACATTGCTCCTCTATCCACTCTATCATATGCCTTTTCTAAATCCATAAATGCAATGAAAACTTCCCACTGACGAGCACCCCGGAAATTGTACAATTATGTAAGTATAATATTGTAAGTGCTTGTGGAAGTGTATTTTTGGGGGTCTGAAATAGACTAACCTACGTGACATTATTTCTTAAGGAAGTAAATTCGTTCGGTAATGGCACTTTAGCAGGCTTCTGGAAGGAATTTTGCTTGTTAGGCGGGGGGTTCACTGTATATGCTTCAATGTAAACACTTGATCTACACATCCCCTACCCACTTTAAAGCCTCCTTGCTCATCTGCAATCCTACTCTCTGTCTTACCTCTAATTCTTTCATTAATAACCCTACCGTACACTTTACCTGGTATACTCAGTAAACTTATTCCCCTATAATTCTTACAATGTCTTTTATCCCCCTTCCCATTATATAAAGGAACTATACATGCTCTCTGCCAATCCTTAGGTACCTTCCCCTCTTTCATACATTTACTAAACAACAATACCAACCACTCGAACACTATATATTTCCCCCTGCTTTTTACATTTCTGTCATTATCCTGTCAGTTCCAGCTTCTTTACCCCATTTCATTCTACGTAATGCCTCATGCACCTCCCCCACACTCGCATCCTGCTCTTCTTCACTCCTAAACGATGTTATATCTCCCTGGCCAGTGCATGAAATTACCGCCTCCCTTTTTTCATCGACATTTAAAAGCTCCTCAAAATATTCCCGCCATCTACCCAATACCTCCAGCTCTCCATCTACTAACTCCCCTACTCTGTTTTTAACTGACAAATCCATCCGTTATTTCTGGTTCTTACTTGGTTCGATATCCTCAGTATTTTATTAATATCTCCTTTGTTTATGCCCATCATCCACTTGTACACCTCGATGATATCTCCCCTCATTCTACGTCTCTCCAGAGAGTGGAGATTCAACGCTCTAAGTCTTATCTTCATACGGGAGATTTCTTATACTGTAAATCATTTTAGTCATTCTTCTTTGTATGTTCTCCAATGAATCTATATCCATCCTGTAGTAAGGAGACCAAAACTGAGCTGCATAATCCAAATGAGGTCTCACTAGTGATGTATAGAGCTGTAAAATAACTTTTGGACTTCTGTTGCTTATACTTCTTGAAATAAATCCTAGTAATCTGTTAACCTTATTGCGCACACTTAGGCACTGTTGTCTTGGCTTTAGATTTCTGCTTACCATGACTCCCAAGTCTTTTTCACATTCTGTATGATCAAGCTCTACTTCACCTAGTTTATAAATTCGAGGGATATTTTCATTACCAAGGACTAGCACCTTACACTTGTCCACATTGAACTTCATCTGCCACTTTTCAGACCAAGACATTAATTTGTCCAAATCCTTCTGGAGTTCACTGGTATCCTCCTCAGAATGAATCATACGGCCTATTTTTGTATCATCAGCAAATTTACTTATGTCACTTGCAATTCCTTCATCAAGGTCATTTATGTAAATTATGAACAACAATGGACCTAAAACTGATCCTTGTGGAACGCCACTAGTGACTAATCCCCATTCAGATTTGACCCGGTAAAGGGTTAAGAGTCTCTTGTGAGGTACTCTATCGAAGGCCTTACTGAAATCCAAGTAAACTACAGTGGACCCCCGCCTAACGAACACACCGGAAATCGTACAATTATGTAAGTATAATATTTTAAGTGCTTGTGGAAGTGTATTTTTGGTGGTCTGAAATAGACTAACCTACGTGACATTATTTCTTAAGGAAGTAAATTCGTTCGGTAATGGGACTTGAGCAGGCTTCTGGAATGAATTTTGTTCGTTAGGCGGGGGTCCACTGTATATCATATTTTTTATCACTGTCTACTGCCTCAAATGTTTTACTGAGAAAAATAAGTAAATTTGTCAGGCAGGAACGACCTCTTGTGAACCCATGCTGAGATTCATTATTCAAATTATGTTATTCAAGGTGACTTATAATAATATCAGCTATAATTGATTCTAATAATTTGTCTACTATAGACATGAGGCTTATTGAACGGTAATTTGATGGAATGGACTTATCCCCTGATTTGAATATAGGAACTACATTAGCTATCTTCCACATCTCTGGCACAACACCAGTTAGGATGGATGTATTAAACACATTCGTTAATGGCTGACTAAGTTCCATCTTGCATTCTTTAAGTACCCTGGAAAACAACTCGTCGGGTCCCGGGGACTTATTTTGCTTCAGTTTATCTATCTGTTTGATAACCATGTCCCTTGTGACAGTAATATTAGTTAATTTGAATTCTTCAGGAACTGAATAATTGTTAATTTCTGGAATCTCATTTACGTCTTCTTGTGTAAAGACTGACAAAAAATAGTCATTAAATAGAGAACACATTTCCAGTTCGTTATCCGTCAGCTGTCCATTCCCAATTTTCAGAGGTCCTACCTTTTCCCTCACCTTCGTCCTATACACTTGAAAGAACCCTTTTGGATTAGTCTTTGATTCATTAGCAACCTTAATCTCATAGTCACGTTTAGCCTTTCTAATCCCCTTTTTTACTTCTCTTTTCAACTGAACATATTGGTCAATAAGGTTAACATCATTTCTTTTGATGCGCCTATAAATTCCTCTTTTCTCCCCTAATAGATGTTTTAGCCTCCTGTTAATCCATTTGGGATCGTTATTATTTGACCTAAATTCTCTCTGGGGAATAAATATACTCTGTGCATGTTGTACATTATTAAGAAAAAAATCATAAACGCAGATCCCATCGTAATCGTTAGCTAGATTACCCCAGTCGAGATTAGACAGGTGTTCTCTAAGTCCAATATAATTGGCAGAACGAAAATCAGTAACTTTTACCGTATTATCCCTATTCTCGTACTCCCAGGTAATATTAAAAGTAATGGATTTGTGATCACTTGCGCCAAGCTCTTCAGTGATCTCCAGATTATTTACAAGGGTTTGTTTATTTGACAAGACTAGGTAGAGCAAATTATTACCTCTGGTAGGCTCCGTCACACACTGCTTCAGAAAACAGTCCTGAACTACTTCCATAAAGTCACTGGACTCCAGATTACCGGTCAAAGAAGTCCAGTCAATTTGACTAAAGTTAAAATCCCCTACTATCACTACGTTATTGTGTCTAGAAACCCTAACAATTTCGTCCCAAAGAAGTCTCCCTCTATCATGATCCAAGCCTGGAGGTCGGTATATTACACCTAGAATCAGTTTTTCTTGACCTTCTAGAAACTCTACCCAAACAGATTCTGTTAATGATCCATCTATTTTTATGCCTGTTTTTATGCAGCAATTTATATTTTATCGCACATATAATGCAACTCCACCCCCTTTCCCATTATATCTATCTACTTGGAACAACTTAAACCCCTGAATATGACACTCAGCAATCATATCCCGACTCTTTATATTATACCATGTTTCAGTTATTGCAATGACATCAAAGTTCCCAGCACATGCTACCAAACGTAATTCGTTAATTTTATTTCTGGCGCTTCGACAGTTAGTATAAAATACATTGATATGTATCTTCTTGTGAACCTTTTTCATATTCAGCTTTTGTTTTACACAATTTCTGTTACTATCATTTCCCTGTGTTACTCAATTACTGTTATTATTAAGATTTATGATATCAAAGCCTGAATCAATATTTTGGCCCTCATTATTTACCATTCCTAAACCCATACCTCTAACTAATCCTAGTTTAAAGCCCTAACAACATCCTCAACTGAGCTAGCGAGAAATCCTACAGGTTCCAATAATAATAATAATAATAATAATAATAATAATAATAATAATAATAATAATTTTTATTTGGACATGATACAAAGAATTACATTTGGTTATTGAGATTACATGAGGTGTACATGCCAAAAGCCCCTAGTATGCAGGGCATTTTGGGCAGACTTAAAATTAACTTAAAACTAGATTGTAAGAATTTTTGTAGATAGTATACAATGAGTAAAGGTGAGTATTTAAGCTATGAAATTTGAACATAGTTTTGTACTTTTGTCTTCATTATAAAATTAATTAAATCAGATTAAACAAATTAAAGCAATAATAATAATAAAATAATAAAAAGTTATGGTTGATAATTTATAAAATAAGTAAAGTTGCATATCTAAGTTTTAAAGTTTGAATATAAGTTGAACATATCAATTAATTGTAGCAATTTATTGCAGCAATGCAACTAATTGAGTGAGATAACAATTTAAAACAATTAATTGCATTGCAGTTAGTTTACGTGGTCATTATAATATAAGTGTTGTGGGAATAATTAGCTAAGTAAGTACAGTGGTACCTTGACTTACGATATTTTTTCATTCCAGAATGCTGTTCAAGTGCCATTACCAAACGAATTTATCCCCATAAGAAATGATGTAAAATAGACTAGTCCTTTTAGACCCCCAAAATTACACTTACAAAAACATTTAAAAAAATAAACTTACATAAAAGGGCGAGTTTGGGGACCATCGTAAGTCGAGGTACCACTGTATTATTCATAACAGGTTTTACCTTCATTCATTCGTTCATTCATACATTACATTGACTTTAAAGTCAGGTTTTACGTTAAGTGATTATTCTACTTTGCTGGGAATGGTTGATATGGAGCAATTATCTTTGGGTGAGAAGGTGGTTTTTTAGCATCGTTTTGAATTGGGGTACAGGTAGGGTTTCTTTGGCAATGACAGGTAATGAATTCCAAATTTTCGTGCCTTTTATGTGCATTGAGTTTTTACATAGTGTTAGGTGGACACGGGGAACATCGAGGAGTGATCTGTGTCTAGTGTTATGGTCATGTGTCCTGTTAAAATTATATTTTTAGGTTCCAATAATATTTTCAATTGTGAGGACGTGTCTAGTGTGCTCTCTGTGGAGACGTTTCTACTGTGCTTCCGTTCTTAGCTACCTGAGATTGGATGATGGTTTCCCTCGACTACGAGCAGCTATATCTCCAACTTAAGGCGGAATTAACGGAAGCTAGAAGAGAAATTCAACGATTGAAGGGTATATGCAAGGATTATCCCCGGAACAATGTTGCCGATGATCAGACCAACGAATGGATGCTAGTCGGTTTTGAAGGGATGAAGCTGAAGTTGAAGAAGGTCCAGGAGACTGCTGTGAAAACCAGCAACTCTTTTTCCTTGTTATCAGACGAATGTGAAGACATCCCAGCGATGACCATCTCTACAAAGACGGTCGAGAACGTCATGCACACCACCAGTCGAGGTAAGAACATTGTTTTAGTTGGGGATAGTCAGATTAGGTTTATGGATAGGGAATTTTGTCTAAAGGATAGGAATAGGAGGCAGAGGGTATGTTATCCAGGGGCTGGGATGCAAGATATTGTTAGCCGTCTGGACGACATCATGAGAGGAAATGGGAGCAATCCTATTATCTGTCTCAGTGCTGGAGGGAACGATGTTGGCAGACGTAGGAGTGAGGAGCTGATTAGCAGCTATAGGTCAGCAATAGACAGAATTAGGAAGAAGGGTGGGAACCCTGTCAT
>WNWK01045570.1:0-14667 GCA_009830355.1 Cherax destructor
TATGTTTCAAATAAAATAAAAAAAAAACTATGATATACACTCAATGCAGAAAAAACTGAGATTTAGTTTTTTTAGATTTTGTCACCAGTGGCTGTTTTTGTGCACCCTTATCCATCCTGGGACGTAGCGAAAAGAGCATATAGATAAAAAAAAGGCCTAGGCATGGGCCCCTTTTTTTAGTGAGCCGTTAACCAGACTAAAAGTCAAAGACCTAAATGTTTTTTTTATGAGAGTGACACAGAACTTGGCGGGCGCATGCCTTCTGACATTACCCTGACGCCAAATGACTCATTGAACTCCGTGTTCATCAAGAACAAAAAGGGGCCCCTATCACTTTTTTTAACACCCTTTGGGGGGGAGCATGGACACTGGGGTCGTCCGATTAAAAAAAACAACAGACAAAACCTAAAAAAGGGGGGCAAAACAAAAAAAAAAGAACTATAGACTAATACCCGTGAACGTCCTATAGCATAAACATATTTGAAAGGTTCAAAGCAAGACGCCCTCATCTAGATCCCCATCAATTAAAAAACCCAGGGCAGCATGGGTTTAGAGCGGGTCGCTCCTGTCCCCCCCAACTCTGGGACCACTACAAAAAGGGTTTTTGGATGCTCTATAAGACAAACAGAATTCAAATGTATTTATATAAAAGATTTTGCAAAAGCCTTTGAAAAATTGACCATGGTGTAATAGCACAAAAAATGCGTAAAAAAGGGGAAAAACAGGAAAAGTTGGTAGATGGATCAAAATTTCCTAAAAAAAGAACACAAAGAGTAATAGTCAAAGAGTAAAGTCGAGGCGGCTACGGTGAAAGTTTTCCCAAAAAGGGCCCCAAAATACTCGCCCCCCATCTTTTTCCCCTCACCCTCTTTGGGACATAGACAGGGATATAAACCACAGTGCCAAAATTCAAAAGTGTCCACCATTGAAACACTGCAAGACTCCAAAAAAACATCAACCAATTTTTTTAAAAGGGCTGCAGAAAACTATAAAAATTCAATGATGAGAAATTTCAATTTTCCATTGGGAAAACGTAAAAAAATTTTAAAATTTTACCCAGTATAAAACAAATTCCAACCACAAAATTTAAAGGGAAAAAACTAATGTCAAAAACGTGGGAGTGATCATGTCAGAAGATCTCACCTTCAAAGACCACTTAACATAGCAGAAATCGCATCTGCTAGAAAAATGACAGGATATGGATAATGAGGAACAACTAAAAACCAGGGATGCCAAGAAGCCCATGATGACACTTTTCAGGTCCTTACTTGTTCTATCTGGGACTGGAATATTGCTGCACACTAATTGCACCTTTCAAGGCGGAGTGAAATTGCTGAACTAGAAAATGTGCAAAAGAACCTTCCACGCGGCGCATAACTGCGATAAACCACCTCAATTACACACAGGAGCGTTTGAAGTTCTAAACCTGTACTCTAGAACGCAGGCGGGGAGAGATACATTATTATATACAGCAGGAAAATCTAGGGATTAGTACCAAAATTACACGAGAGTCACTCCCTACGATAGCAAAAGACTCCGGCAGGCAGATGAAACATCCCCAATGAAAAGCAGGGTGCCCTGGCGTTGAGAGACAACACAATAAGTGTCAGGGCCCAAGACTGTTCAATTGCCTCCCAGCGTACAGCACAGCGGATTACCAATAGACCCCCTGGCTGTCTTCAAGCAGGCACTGGACAGACACCTAAAGTCTGGTTGATGAGGCTCTGATTCACCATGAGGCATGGTCACAGACTGGGCCGCAGGGGCGTTGACTTGGACTCTCTCAGGTAAACTCAGGTAAACTGGATGTACACCAGAGGGTTGTGGTCGCTGTAGATGGTGACCACCTGGGGCGACTGGCCACGTAGACATCCAGGGTGCTCTAATGCCAATATCGAGCCAGTGCACTCCTTCTCTATAATTGGAGTAGGCCCTCTGGTGTAGTTTGTTGGCTGAATGGTAGGCCACAGGCTACAGCCATCATGCACTGGTGCAAAGCACTGCCCCCACCCCAGACTCACAAGCATCCTATCTGTAAAGAGAATGGTTTTGAAAAGTCTGGAGACAAGGTAGATTGCAGTACAAAAGTAATGTCTTTGTTCATCAAAGCATTTTGACATTCTGGGGTCCAATTAAAAGAGAACTTTATGACTGGTAAGTGAGGTTAGAGGTACAGCAATATCTGCAATTTTTACAGAATCTTCCTATAAAACCTACCATCTAGAAAACGTTGAAGGGATTTCCTGTCAGGGTACTGGATAATTTTTAATGGCCAATATTTTTGCAAATTTGGGGGCCACTTGCCACTACCTACTGCATGGCCCAAAAATTAATAGTAGATTGGCCAAAGGATGACTTTGATAAATTAACAGTTAAATGGAAACTCTGGAAGGTCTCAAGAGAGCCTTAAGCCTAAACATATGTTGGTCCCAAGTGTCCGGCACAACAACCAACCACATATCATCTAAGGAGCTGACCGTGCCTTCAAGTCCTTTAATAGCCTGATGGACAAGTCTGGAGATGCAGGAGAGTTTTCATTCCGAAGGGAGCCAACTGTATACTGATAATGACTATCCTGGAATTACGAAGGCAGAGATTTCCTTCCTTGTATCTCTGTTAAGTACTTGATACTAACCTTTAAGGAGGTCCAATTTGGATACAAAGTAGCGCACCACACAAGTCGATTGCGTCATCCAAACGTGGCAGAGGATAGGCATATGCAACTGTGACCTCTCACCTTACGGTAGTCTGTGCATTCGAAACCCTCCATCAGCTTTGTTAACAAGGATGCACAGTGAAGCCATGGACTAGATGACTCCTCCACCCCAACCCATGCTCTAACAGAAATTCTGCCTCCTGTTGAGTAGCCTCTGTTTTCAGAATTAGCTCTGTAGGGAGAGTTTAATAGGTTTAGAGTTTCCAACATCTATCATGATATCCTAGTGTACGTTTTTCGGCATTCGAAAAAATATCAGGATAAGACTGTAAGAGCGTGGGTTAGTGGAGGAGTCATCTAGTCCACTTGGGCTTCACCGTGCATCATGAGTAACAAAGCTGATGGAGGGTTTCGAATGTGTACAGACTACCGTAAGGTGAGAGGTCACAGTTGCATATGCCCCACATCTCTGCCGCGTTTGGATGACGTAATCGACTTGTGAGTAAGACTACTTTGTATCCAAGTGGACCTCATAAAGGTTAGTATCAAGTACCTTCCCCAACAGATAAGGCGAAGAAATCTCTGCCATCGTAATTCAGGAGGTCATTATCAGTATACAGTTACCCCCTTCGGAGAAACTCCTGCATCATTCAGAGACAATGTCCATCAGGCTGATAAGGACTTGAGCACGGCCGCTCTAGATGATATACTAGTTGTTGTGCCGGACACTTGGGACCAACATATGTTTAGGCAAGAGCTCTCTTTGAACCTTCCAGAGTTTCCATTTAAACTTTGTTAATTTATCAGAAAGTCATCCTTTGGCCAATCTACTATTAATTTTGGGCCATGCAGTAGGTAGTGGCAAAAACATAAGAATACAGCTCTGTTTGGCTTGGTAAAAAACATTATCATTTTGAAAAGGAACAAAACCAAGCACGTTTTCTGCAGGGGGATGGTAGAGAGGTTTTATAAGTTCTGAAATTGCTGAATATTGTTGCACCTCTAACCTCACTTACCAGTCATAAAGTTCCCTTTGGTGGACCCCAGAATGTAAATGCTTTGAAAACAAGGTCATTTTATTTTACCATTCTTTGTCTGTTTGATAAACTATAGCAGAAGTATATGAGTCTGGGTGGGCCGTTACTGCATCTGGAAACAGTTGTAGCGGCTTCGTCGACAACCTAACCTTGAGCCACCATATGGGAAGACGTATGGCTCAATATTGTATCGTGCTACCCAATGTCTCTTGTGGGCAGTGATCTGGTGTGCATCTCTTGATCTAACCTCTGGTGCCACATCAATTACCTGGAGTTCACCTGGGAAGTTCAAGTTAGCCCTGTTGTCTGACGCTGAAAGTGATCTATCAACAGACAGTTTGTCGCCGTGCTGAAGCAGTGTCATGTGTCGCTGTATGTGCGCCAGAACAATGGGCTGATCTTGGGCTATTTTATTGTGGTGATATCTCAACGTGCTAGTGGCACCTGCTTTTCGTGGGGGATGTTCATCGCCTGCCGAGTCTTTTTATCGTGAGGAGTGACTCTCATTGATGCAATTTTGGTACCTAATCCTCTAGGATTTTCAAGTGTATATAATATCCGCCTGCGTTCTAGGGAATGCTGGGTTTAAAGACTTCAAGCGTTCAGTAATTGAGGTGGTTTATCGCCAGTTATGCGTGCGTGAAGGTTCTGCACATTTCTATTTGGATTCAGCAATTTCACCTGCCTTGAAGGTGCAGTAGTGTGCAGCAATATTCAGCCTAGATGGGAACAAATGAGCCTGAAAGTGTCATCATGGGCTTGGCATCCTGGTTTTGAAGGTTCTCATTATCCATCCTGTCTACCTTGGTACGATTTCTTACAGTGTTATGGTCTTTGAAGGTGAGTCTTCTGACATGATCACTCCATTTGACATTAGTTTTAAGCCAATTGTGTGGTTGGAATTTGTTTACCTCGGATGAAATTTGCTAAATTTCCTTACGTTTTCCATATCGGAGTAATTGAAATTTCTCATCATTGAACTTCATATACAGTTTTCTGCAGCCCCATTTAAAGAATTGGTTGATGTCTGCTTGGAGTCTTGCAGTGTCTTCAATGGTGGACACTGTCATGCAGGTCCTTTTTGTGGTTTATATCCTGTCTATGTCCATTATGAGGATGAAGACAAGATGGGAGCGAAGTACTGTGCCTTGTGGAACAAGAGCTTTTTCACCAGCAGCCTCAGACTTCTCTGTTGACTATTACTCTTTGTGTTCTGTTTACATTAGAAATTTTGATCATCTACCAACTTTTCCTGTTATTCCTTTATCACGCATTTTGTGTCTTCTTGCACCATAGTCACACTTGTCAAGGCTTTTTGCAAAGTCTGTGTATCGTATTTGAATTCTGTTTGTCTTATAGAGCATCCCAGAACCTTGTCGTAGTGGTCCAGTAGTTAGGACAGACAGGAGCGACCTGCTCTAAACTATACTGCCCTGGGTTGGTGTAAGTGATGGGTATCTAGATAGTGGCGATCTTAGCTTCTTGAGAACCCTTTCAAGCTATGTTTATGCTATAGGACGTTCACTGATATTAGTCTATAGTTCTTTGCTATTGCTTTACTGCCTTGTGGAGTGGGGCTATGTCTGTTGTTTTTAGTAACTGCGGGACGACCCCAGTGTCCATGCTCCTCTCCATAGGATGTTAAAAGAACACGTGATGGGGCTTCTTGCAGTTCTTGATGAACACGGAGTTCAATGAGTCATTTGGCGTCAGGTAATGTCAGATAGGCATGCGTCTGCTTAGTTCTGTGTCACTCTCATAAAAAATCATTTAGGTCTTCGACTTTCAGTCCTGGTTAACGGCTCACTAAGTTGGGGCCTAGTGCCACAAACCTTTGTGTATCCTATATGCTGTGGCTACCGTCCACAGGATGGATATGGGGTGCGTAAACTAGCCACTTCGGTGACAAAATCTAAAATCTAAATCTCAGCTTTATCGTGCATTACAGTATATCATAGTTTTTTTATATTTTATTTGAAACATATTTCAACATACATAATAATATTACAAAATCAACCACCAACATAACGCTCGTCTGAACATGAGGCAACCTCACAAAACTAAATACAACCTTGTCCTCAATAACATAACGTACAAATCAAACTTTATATCCTAACAGTAAAACATTGTCCTTGCCTATGATACAAACGTTCAGCTATTTATCAATAAAATGCAACAATTTTCATCAATATACAATGGTATATGAACATGATAACATAAACATCCTAGAATTCTCAGTATTAAGTTTACCTTATTAAATACAAAATCTGCCTATACCCCAACCATAATTAATATGCGTGACACAAACACGACTGTAAGCCAAAAATGGCGAAAGAAAAGAAAAAAAAAAAAGAAAAAAAATTGTGTACATTATCATGCATAAAGCAAAAATGTGCTCTATGACATATAACAAAGTTTTAATAAGTACAAAAGTACCACCATGGACACACACACACACCTATTGATCATTAAACATCGGTTATAAAGGAACACAGGAGATAAGCAAAAAATATTCAGAAGGAACACACACACCATGCAAACAACCAACACAAATTGGCCAACCCTTACCTTCCCATGATCCCCACCGAAAAACCAAACAAACTGAACTAAGCCTGTCCGAAGAACCAACTTCCACCTCCCGGAACACACAGCCACCCCCCTCCTACTGTCGCCCCGTCCAACATGAAATCGGCCGTCATCAGCTTAGCCCACACCCTCTACTACCTGATCCCCCTCACCAAAACCCATCATCTGTGTTGACAGAGTTCTTTTCATAGATTGGTATATTAACAGACGATGAGCTTGGGTTTTGGTAAGCGTTTAATGAGCGTTGGACATATGGGAGCTGAGAGCCTATAGGTCTACTCGGATGGTACTGACTACTAGGCCGCCCTAGCTGAGGCATTCAAAGGCTGAGCCTATCATTGGCTAACACAAGTCATGGGCAGAGGTTGGAAATCACGTGAACAACCGTGGTGCAGCGTTAAATCGCTGAGCATTACACATCTGCTTCACCTTCAACTTTGCGGTTCCACTATGACCAATAAATTTTCAACAAATCTCTACAGTAGTCAATCTCCTTTCCCTCCACCACTCCTGCACCTCCTTGACACCCCATCACCCCATCCCCCTCCTCTCTCCGCAAACCCCTCTCCTCACCAGGCAACGTTTCACACATACAAACCAGCCCAGCTTCTCCAGCCATATTAACCCCAAACCTCCTCCCCAACCCCATTCCTAACCACATCCTTCCGCAACCAATGCCTCCCATTGGCTTGGTCTCTTGAAGACCCCTACGTTCAATCTCATTTGCATCCCTCAACAGAGGGTACACAACTACATACCAAATCCTGAACTAACGTATTCACAGCTATAACCCTCTGCCTCAAGGTAAGATCACTCGGTCTCCAACTTGCATACCATCTTTTACCTGGTGCACCACCCTACCCAATTCCACCTCCCTTGTCCTGATGCCTGTCTCGCATGTACACAATACCACAAATAGTGATGCTATCCACCACCACCCAACCATGGCCCTGACCCAATCCCCCCACCCAGATCCACTCCAACAATTTAGATTTCTCACTATTCTACTCAACCTGTTGCTTACAAAATATCCGTAAGCACCCAGCTAACCGTCTCCAACCCAACCTCACTTCCCAAGAGCACCGTCGTGTCATCCCACGTAACCCACTGATGCCCTCTATCCACCGCCCCCTTGCACCCCACGTTCCATTAGACGATAGAAAGGATCTTATCTTAAGCAAAAGTCTGCGACAGGGGACAACCCTGCCACAGACCCTGCCATCCCCACCACACTCTCGAGCCTCCATTCACCTGTATTGACCTGCACCCAGCCCACATATAACGTTCTGACCCAATCCACAACCCCCTCCCCAAACCCTGTCTCCTCAACACCTGCGACAAAACCTCTCTTTCCACACTATCATACGCCCCTCTCCAGTCCAAAGCCCCCTCCTATCCTACAATAAAAGTCCTTAATCCTCTCATGCCCTGGCACGCCTTGCTTCCACGGCCCCCTGCCCCACAATCACTCCCTCAGCACCCTTTTCATCTATTGCAATGAATTTGGCAAAAATCTTATAATCAGCGTTCATAAGCACCAACGGCCTGCTTAGTTACTCAACAGGTTACCCACCTTCCCTTTGCTTCACAGCCACCATCACGCCCATTCCATCCCCTGTCCCATCCTCCCAACCCTCCTCATCCTATTCATTACTTCTGTCACACAAGCCCCTCACACCTAACCAGTTATCCTTGTAGAACTCATTTGTAACCCATCAATACCAGGAGCTTTCCCTCTGCTCATCCCACCTGCCTCCCAAACCTCTGCCTCACTAATGACTCCCCCCACCACCCTCCCACCACTCATCAATCTCCCTGTATCCCTCCATCAGTTCATCTGAGCCTCCCTCCATACCCACTGCCCAGATACGTCTCAAACCATTGTCCATTACACCCCAATCCCTTCCATTTCCTAATTTCCATCCTGTTTCATCAACCATCCACACTCTCCTCCACCTCCACCCTGCATCGTCATTCTCTCCCTAACTCTACATTGTCCCAATCGTGTTTTGAAGGCCTATCCCCACAAACATCAACACCAACTTGTATCCTACATGCCTCAAACCTCTCGTTCTGTATCTCTATCAACCTATTCTTCAATTTCACTTATCTCCCCCATAACTTACATCCATCGTAGTAACAACTCCATTAATTGGCCTTCAATATATTGTTGCATCCCATATCTCCATCTCGCCTCTCCTTACCCAAACCTTGATAAAACTTACGAATCTGTGGCTTTCCCACCAACACCCACCAACCCTACATCTTCCTCCCGTCGACCCTGTTCCATAACCCATCCCACCAACCGCAAACTCCGCCCTGTGCCCCACACCAGATAACTGCCTCACGTTTGTTCCAGTACCCCCTGGCCACCACCTGTGCACCCTGACCAATCTATCAACACCCCCTATGGTCAGAGAAACCCACATCCACATAGCAATCATACCTACCACCACGGACCCTGACACTATGAAATCTATCTAACCTGGCCAAGTAACCTCTCCTTACAAAAATTACCTCCCGGGCTAACTGACTTCATCCCCCAACCCCACACTCCCGCAATAAATCTCTCAGCTCTCCCAGCACCCGCTCCCCTGAGCTCAGCATCCCTTTGAATCAACGCAATTAAAATCCCCTCCAGCATCGACACCTAGCAAGCCAGCATAAATCATTACATCCCTTACAAGTCCACTTTCACCTTCCCTGGGAATGATCTGCTGGCATGTAAAAGGAAACATACTTTACCTCCTCTACCCAGTTCAATTCTGACCCCCACCTCTTCCATGCAAATAATGTAAGACTAGATTCTCACGGCCGCTACCGCCCTCCTCCAACACAATTTTTGAACCAGCATACATGCTTGGCACCCTTACAACATCAACTCACTCCCACATCTAATTTGTGTTCTTGTAAAAAACACGCCTCCATGCCTCCTTAAAGTTATACCTACGCCCGTATAAGCTCATCCGTAACCCATTTACATTTAACGTTGGGCATGAAAGCTCCTGTAAGGATTTGCCCTTTGGCTGCGATGGAGGGACTGCTAACCGCCTTCCACACTTACCAGCTTTACCCATCAGCTTCCCACCCTTGATCTGTTCACTACCATGCAACAACCCCAGGTGCCTATAAGCACCTCCACCATTGACTTTTTTTTTTTACCTGTCCTCTGTGCTGGTGTTAACATATCTTCACTATCAGTCCCTGTGCCCGGTCTTTCCGGACCCTGCCACCACTTTCCATACACCATCCATCTCTACACTCTGCCTGTGTACTCTACCGATACTGCTCTGAACAATGGCTTGCTGCTCCACACAGCCACCAACTCATCACCACACATGGAGCTTCAATCCTGCCCCTCATGCCTCCCACTGAGCACCGGCAATGGGTCATCCAACAACTCCCTCAATGCCTCCACCAAAGGGCTCCTTCTTGTCAGCCAGTGCCTGCAGGCGCCGGCAGCGCAGGCACCTGCCCCTCGATGCATTGGCAGCACCACCGTCGACCTTCGACAATCTCCTCCATAGTTTTAGGTCCAACGCCAGCGTGACCTGGGTCTGCATCATCCGCCCTCGCTTCGCCTGGTCCCGTCGTCCAACATCCATTCTCGATTACTCCTCTGCATGCAGTCCGCCACATATCATACACTCCACACAACCTGCTCTGTCCCCGCGTACGTTATGTAGGGGCTGGGTCCTAAAATCCTGCAGGACAGGATGGGCCGTCGTGACGATGCGTCCCCTTCGGGCGAACTACCGGGTCCCTCAACTCCGCTTCCCCGGCCATTGCCATGCACGATGCCATGGCTCCAAATGCGTCGCTGATGTCCATGGGATCACGATTCGAATGGAACATTCTTGACCCTGATCACGTGGAACCGTCTTTCCAGTCGTACTTGCTTGGTAGAGTGCACTGTATATACCCTGTCTTGATGGCAGTCTACATTCATACTGAAAAGTAAGCTTCAGCCAATCAAGAACTTGACGACTTTCTGTTAACTCCATTTAGAGCTACTCCGTACAAATCTCCTGACTCCAACCGTAGACATCTCAGCAGATATTGACACATTTTTGTATCAATGCTGCGGCTTGTTGCGCTTCCGATTATGTGCCTTTTGGGCGGTATTGACAAATGTAACTGCGTGCTTCCATGTTGACAATGAGTTTCCACATTGCTGCCTTTGGGACAGTGAACAGCACTTTACCTAGGCGCTGGGTGGCTAATGATATACATTCGTTTTTCTTTAATATAAATTCTAGAGGAATAGGTAGCAGGAACCCCCCATCCCATAGTGAGTAATATAATACACACACAACCAGCACATGAAAGGAGCTTATATGACGTTTCAGTCCCGACTTGGACCATTTACAAGTCACACTAACGCAAGGGACAGGTGGAAGGGGTTATATATATGCTTGTTCCTGAAGCAAGACAGTCATGTAAGCGAAGCTGTTTCTTACGACGCCTGGTAGCAATAAGAGCAGCCTCATAAGAACGAAGAGGGGTTTAAAAGAAGGAAGAACATTAAAAAAGTTAGAAAGAATAAGGTAACACCTGCTGGGTCCATAAATAACAAAAAGAGCTACCAATACCGTGACTGGAACAATACACACAACACGCATGAAAAGAGTAATCGCTTCGCTTTCTCGTGACTGTCTTTCCTGAACAAGTTTAGCAAATATAACCCCTTCCCACCTGTCCTTTGCATTAGTGTGACTTTGTAAATGGTCCAAATCGAGCATCGTGAGCTCTCTTTTTATGTGCATTTGTGTGTATTGTTCAATCACATTATTGTGCCTTTTGTTGTTTAAGTAATATAATACTCTGAAGGTGATCATATTATGCACATATTCATTCTGGAGTATTTCATGATTATTTGTTATTTATATTGTCTATTATGTCATATTAAGATCAATTAACGATAGATATAAAAGCCGTAGTAGTGATAATAGCGTTATATTGAAGCATATTCCCCAGTTATCCTGAGACCGTTTCTACTGTCGCAATCGAATGCTCGAACGGTTCCTGATTGGCTCCCAGACTGTGCAAGCTCCCGCCCACTCATAAGAACATAGAAAAACGAACCTGCAACAGGCCTACTGACCCATGCAAGGCAGGTCCACTCCCTAACTGGCGACCACCTGGAATTAACCCTTTCCAGGTAAACTCAGGTAGTCAGGTCACTTCCCATACTTTACCCAGAGGTAATTGCGGCATCTGACAGTAGCACAAGTTAGTCAGGTCAACTCACACCACACACCCACTTTCATGTGATTTATCTAACCTATTTAAAACTACACATCGTCTTAGCTATGCGGTGCTCGGGAAGTTTGTTCACTCATCCTGACTTTCTCCAGCCCACCAAACAGTACTTTCCACATATACACTTCCATGAATCTGAACTTTCCAACTTGAAACAAATGAGTCCTGTCTTGGCTGGATATTTTCAGCGTTATTTACATCCCTTTATTTATTTCCTGTTTTCCATTATACCTCAATCATATCCCCCCTAATTCTACGCCATTCTAGAGTGCAGATTCAGGGCCCTCAGTCTATCCTCATAGGGAAGATTTCCGATACATGGGATCAACTTTGTCATCCTTCTCTGTACGTTTTCCAGTGCATTTATATCCATTCTGTAATACGGTGACCAGAACTGTGCAGCATAATCTATATGAGGCCTAACCAAAGATATATTGAGTTGAAGAACAACCTGATTACTTATATTATTTATACTTCTTGATATGAAGCCAAGGATTCTGTTCGCTTTATTGCAAACACCTATGCACTGTTGTCTTGGTTTCAGATTACTGCTAACCAGAACTCCTAAATCCTTCTCGCAATCACAAGTATTAGGATCTAAATTATTCAGTTTATATGTGGCATGGTTATTGTCCTGCCCAACATTTAGAACTTTGCATTTGTCTACATTAAACTGCATCCACCACTTCTCCGACCACTGCATCAGTCTATTCAAATCATCCTGGAGTGCTCTAATGTCCTCATTAGAATGAATTAGACAGCCTATTTTGGTGTCATCAGCAAATTTGCTTATGTTGCTATTTATTCCCTCATCTATGTCGTTTATGTAAATTGTAAACAATAGGGGGCCCAAAACTGATCCCTGTGGGACACCGTTTCAGACTTGCCCCCATTCTGGTTTCTCCCCATTTATGCAAACTCTCTGCCGCCTATTTGTCAACCATGCCTCCTATTCCGTGTTCCTTAAGTTTCATCAATAGCTTCTGATGTGGAACTCTATCGAAAGCCTTACTGAAGTCCATATACACAATATCATATTCATTACCATGATCTACCTCCTCAAACACCTTAGTGAAAAAAGTTAGTAAATTTGTAAGACAGGAACGCCAATTAGTAAAACCGTGTTCAGATTCATTAATCAATTTATGCCTTTCAAGATGGCTACGAATTGCCTCGGTAATTATTGATTCCATAAATTTACCAACTATGGAGGTAAGGCTTATTGGTCTATAGTTCGAAGCTAAGGACCTGTCACCTGCCTTGTAAATAGGTATTACATTTGCCCTTTTCCACTTGTCTGGCACTATGCCAGTTTGTAGTGATATATTGAAAGGATTTGCCAAAGGTTTGCTAAGTTCCCCTTTACATTCCTTTAAAACTCTTGCAAACAGTTCATCAGGGCCTGGGGATTTGTTAGGTGTAAGACCACACAGTGCTTCCCACATGTGTGAGACTACACAGTGTTACCCACATGTGTAAGACCACACAGTGTTACCCACATGTGTGAGACTGCACAGTGTTACCCACATGTGTAAGACCACACAGTGCTTCCCACATGTGTGAGACTACAGTGTTACCCACATGTGTGAGACTGCACAGTGTTACCCACATGTGTAAGACCACACAGTGTTACCCACATGTGTGAGACCACACAGTATTACCCACATGTGTGAGACCCCACAGTGTTACCCACATGTGTAAGACAACACAGTATTACCCACATGTGTGAGACCACACAGTGTTACCCACATGTGTGAGACCACACAGTGTTACCCACATGTAACACCACACAGTGGTTCCCACATGTGTAAGACCACACAGTGTTACCCACATGCGTGAGACCACACAGTGTTATCCACATGTAAGACCACACAGTGTTACCCACATGTGTGAGACCACACAGTGTTACCCACATATGTGAGACCACTCAGTGATACCCACATGTGTGAGACCACACAGTATTACCCACATGTGTGAGACCACGCAGTGTTACCCACATGTGTGAGACCACACAATGCTCCCCACATGTCTATGTGAGCCCACAGTGTAATGTGGGGTCACAATGTAACGTGGCATTCCATTAATGCGAAATTTAGAAAAAAAAAATAGTTTCATACTTAAAAACATACTCAACAATCAGCTCCATTTAATTCATATAAATTATTTAGCTTGTCATTTCTTTTTATATTTTATTTAAAACTATTTACAAAATACACATATAGGTATAATAATATGGTACAATTACACTGGTTATGAACAAAGAATCTTGACAGGCACAACTCAAGTTATTAAGTCAGCATACATAATGGTGCTAAGACTAACCCAACAACACAACTCACACCTAATTCTAAATGTGTTTGTAAATAAAGACACTTATGTACAGGTCAGGACATTTATTAGAGGAAACGTTTCGCCACGATTGGTTTATTCAGTCCTAATACAGGTATTTACTTCAAGATTGATGGACTGAACATCATCGACTCCAGGACGAGGGTCTGATTACCTCAAACTCCTCCCTTTTTACTACTTTCTTTTTGTATTGGACGATGAAGCCACTGTGTGGCGAAACGTTTCTCAATAAAGATACCAAGTGTTGCATATGTGTCTAATTTAACAACTTGTCGGTTCTCTGAACATTCATCTACAAAACTAAGAAAACTTATATACGCGTTTTCTTAGTTTTTCTGTATTAGGACTGAAGAACCACTCTGGCGCAACGTTTTTAATAAAAGTCCCGACCTGCACATAAGTGTCTTTATTCCATCTTCTCGGTATCACAATACCATTTCCTTTCTAAATACCCAGTGGTACACAATAAATGTTATCATAACACGGCAAACCCGTACACCTTACCTTCTGCCCCCTTCCCCCCCAAAAGTGAACGTCCCCACCACGCCTTCAAAATCGAAAACATCGTTGTCAATTTTCATATGACTGTCTCATTTATCCTACGAATAATACACCTTATCGGGGGGAAGAATATTATATATGTCGTGCCAATAGGTATAAACTGGGAATTAGCGAACTCATTTAAAAATTAAATCCCTTTAAAATTTTTTTTTTACGTTTTAGATATATTTTTAATTTTGTTTAAAGTAAAAAAAAATTTTGAAAAGAACAATGAAA
>WNWK01045571.1:0-14666 GCA_009830355.1 Cherax destructor
GGTACCACTGTATTTTTATTTATAAAGTGTAAATATTTCTTATTTATAAATTAAAGTGTAAATATTTCTTATTTATAAATTAAAGTGTAAATATTTCTTATTTATAAATTAAAGTGTAAATATTTCTTATTTATAAATTAAAGTGTAAATATTTCTTATTTATAAATTAAAGTGTAAATATTTCTTATTTATAAATTACGTACTACATTGTTTCAGTGTGAATAGTGGTGGTGGCTGCTGCTACCAGGCCCAACACCACCACTATATGTACAGCTTAGGTCAGTGGCCCTTATAAACCCAACAACAATAACACTAACACCAGTCCTCACATTCGTAATGACATATTTTATTCATGTTTTTATGTTATTAATATTGTTTAATATGTCATATTAGATGAATTGTGATAGCTAAATAAACCGTAGAGCTGATATTAGTGTCAAATTGAAGCATTTTGTCCTTCCTCCAAACAATAAACTAACCTCCCTCCCTCCTTCTTCTCTGTCTTCCATACACCAATAAGAGCGCCAATAAAGGTAAGTGATGTTAAATGTTCATTTATACATGTTATTAGTGCTTTATATTTATTTGTCATTCTTTTGTATATGTAAATTTATATTTAATCTCTAAAAAATTATTTTTTGTTAATATTCCTGGGTGTCTGAAACGAATTAATTGAATTTACATTATTTCTTATGGGGAAAATGGTTTTAGTTTTCCCCGATTTTGGTTTTAGCCGATCCCTCTGGAACGGATTAAACATGAAACCAAGGGTCCACTGTATTCGGTTTTAGTCACTCTGGAACGGATTAATTACGAAAACCGGGATCCACTGTATATATTTTTAAACATACCGGCCATCTACCACCAATGCAGGGAAGAGCAGCTACAATTCGTTGAAAGAAAGTATAAGGTACTCACTGTAATGGGATCATGTCACCAAGTTTTAACATCACACACTGATTACCTAGATAAAGCTGGATTATTGTGGCTATCAAACCAGGTGATAATATTGCACATTTAACCCTTTACCGGGCACTCCCTGGAAAATGATAATTTTGAAATGTGTTTCATATGAGTGGATAGAGTAACTCAATGTAAGGATAATGAGCCCATATAATTGAAATTTAAAAAAACTTTTCACGCAATTGACATATTCAAGGACGTCTACAGACGGTCCTGACCGTTAAAGGGTGTCAAATTCTGAATGTTGCAAATTTGCAATTGTTAATAAAATACCAAATAAGTATTTTTCTATTTTATTATACTAATATACAATATCAAAAACACAAATGGAACTTGTTTCCAAACATTTTGTAGGTATAAAAATATAAAAGTGAACCAAAGAGCAACATGGACACATTGCAAAAGGGATAAAACTTTCAAGTCCCATATTCCTGAATTTCCTGAGAAAAACAATCATTCTTGATCACTAATTGCTACAATGAAAGGCTATGAAGCAATTTCTTTCCTTCTTGATGCATAGATTTACCTTGCATACGGCACACAAAAATGAGGATGTGACATGATTTTTTGTTTTGCTGCAATAATTGCATGTAAATATTCTGCCTTGCACTGGCCAGTGACCTAGCATTTTATCAAACCTATCATTTTGGTCAAACCTCACACTGTCATCAGGCCTTTCTGCGTTGGTACTGCACTGGAGATGGCAACAGGTCATCTGGTTCTGGATCTGAGTCACTTTCCACCAAAATGCAGAGATATTTGAACTTCTGTTGGAAGGTTCACAATAGAACAATTTCTCATTGATCTAGAATGACAATAAGAATGTTCTGTACACACCCAGACCACTACAGAATTCATATATGCACTATAAATTTTTATATAAATATTTATTTACTGAAATTTGAAATGTGGCCCTGGCGGGCAGGACCGCTGTACACGGTCCTCTTTTGTTGCACTTTTTTTCAATTGCATGGTACACTCTATTATGCATATCTAACTCCTGATATATATCTCAAAATATGCCTAAACTATTCATTTACACACTGGACACAACAATAAGTACTTACCGACATTGTAGAGAGTATAATCACAGTGTATATGAGTGGAAGAAGAGCAAAAATCTGGCTCTGGGTGACGCCAAGCGAGAAGTGTTTACATTTTGGTCTCTCAACCAATGGGAAGCGAGCAGATACCGGTCTCACTTAGCTGGAGCGACTCACAGAAGGCTTGTGATTGGTCAGAAACAGAGAACGGGAACCTAGATGCGCTGGGGAGAGGATGCACGTGCAAAAACACGTGTTTAGGACCGCTCTACACGGTCCTGCCCGGTAAAGGGTTAAGAGATATGGAGGTGAGAAGGAAGGGTAAAAAAAAAAAAGGAGTAAAATATAACAATGAAAAAGACATACCAAAATGGCCATGAGAGGTGAGGTTGTCAAAAGGGAAGTCAGGAAGAAAGACCCTTGGACTCCTTGTGAGGAGTGTTAAGCCAAGTGAAAGTGTTCGCGAGGCCACATCAGCAGCCACACCCTGATTTTGCTCCATCATCTGCTGCAGGTATTCCTGTAGGCACAAAACATATAATTACTATCTATTTCCTATTTACACTTTAGGTGTTCAAAATCTTCACAATGAAATTAGTTCTTACAAGAAACAGAACAAGGATGTGGTATAAAATACCCATAACCTGTTTACTGTCAGCCCTCTGAAATTAATAATTGCTCTCAGTGTCCACTTTTAAAAAATACATTATTTTTTCTTCTAAAATGGTAAAGAATGTTTTCTGAATGTAATGACACCAAAAGTATGCAATTTGATAGAAAACTTTCAGAATTATGCAGATGAAAATTTGTCGGTTTCAGCATAATTTATGCACCAGCAATTACACCCTCTGATTCCTATTTTAACCCTTTCAGGGTTTTCGCCATACTAGTACGGTTACGACCAGGGTTATTGACGTACTAGTATGCCTAAATTCTAGCGCCCTCAAATCAGCGGAAACAGGCTGGTAGGATTAGATGTGAGAGAATGGGTCTGTGCGGTCAGTGTTTGCAGTATAAAAAAATCTGCACCACACAGTGATAATGAGGAAAAAAAATATCCACCGTGTTTTGGTTTAAAACAGCGACTTTGCAGTCTATTTTTCGTATAGTATTTATGGTTGTATTCTCATTTTCTTGGTCTCATTTGATAGAATGGAAGATATATTACAGAAATTGAGATAATTTTGATTGTTTTCACGATGACAAGTACCTTGAAATGGGAAAATAGCAAAAATGTTTGATTTTTGCCGATGTTCAGGAGTAAACAAATCATGCCACGCGTCCAATACACATCAACTGACGAGTCTAATATTCTTGCACAAGTGCGCTGATATTTTTATACTGTTTTTACAATGATGCAGTAGTATACATAACAGAAAATCTTCTATTTTTGTGAGAATAAAAATTCAAAATGGAAAGCAAAAGTAATGTAAGAGGGGCCTGGAGACATGACTAATGAATAGATAAAATGTTATTTTAGTGCCGGAATATCTGTCTCGTTTATTCTGGACCCTATTTTGAAATTGGCATTTTTGAAATTTGTGTGAAATTTTCAAATTGCCAATTTCTGACCACTATTGGGTAGTTGAAATCGGTAAATTGGCGGTTTCTGGTACTCAATTAATAGAACAAATGAATTCTAAGTGAAATAGCTATAATTTTAGTAGACTGAAACATTGGAATTGGCCGAAAATAGGGCTCAAAATGGGCAAAATCGCCCGATGCGTAAATATCGTCGATACCACATAATTCCGTTAGTTTTCCATCAATTTTCATACTTTTGGTGTCATTATGATCGGAAAAGATCTCTTTCATGTCATAAAAATTTTTTTTTTTTTTTCCGAAAATTTTTCGACCCGGAGAATGAGTTTGGGAGACGGCCTTTCGAGCCTGAAAGGGTTAAGCCAATTCCATTGTTCCATTTGACCAAATTCTTAGCTATTTCACTAGTATGCCTTCTGTTCATCAACTGAGCACAAGGAACCACCCATTCAACTATTTCAACTACTCTATAACGTGCACAAGTCAGTAATTTGGCCAATTTTACACAAAATTAAAAAAATCATGATAAACTATGTAGACATTCCTGGCACTAAAACAACATTTCCTCTGATCATTAGTCATCCCACAGGCCTCTCCTATGTTACACTTGCCTTCCATTTGAATTCTTATTCACATAAAAATAGATTATTTTTGGATAATAAAATATAACCAGGAAAGATTGGTCATGGTTTACAATGTCCCAATAATTGAATCAGACTTACTAAAAACCCATAAAACAAAATGGGGATTGTAGTAGAAGTCTTACCCATCCTCTGGAATTTTGGCAAAAATCGAATATTTCTGCTACTTTGAACTCAATTTGAAGCTACTTCTAGTCCTCAAACAATCATCTCTATTTCAGTAGTATGTCTTCCATTCTATCAAATGATACCATGAAACAGCAAATAAAACCATGAAACCAATCTCAGGAAAACACTTTAAATTCGCTGTTTTAAACAATACACACAGTCACAGTTTTGCTTTTCCCACCATGCAGCACATGGGGCAAAATTTCTGCTCAGCTTATCTGAGTGAGATGAACTCAGGGACCTTGGCCTCAATGACATACAGTAGACCCTCATTTAGCACGACTTTATGTTGCGCGTTTTGGGTATTACGCGATTGAAGAATTGCGGCACATTTTTATCTAACACGACGTAAACCTTATATTATGCGATTCGCTGGAGGGGAAAAATTTTGAGCCCGGGTCGCCTGCAGTAGGTTAAACCATTGAGTCAGTGGGGGTCCTACTAAGGGTGGCTATGAGCCACAACAAGTGTTTAATGCTGACGAGACAAGTGTTTTCTGGAAGAAAATGCCAACATGAACTTATATCAGTCAGCAAGAGAAGTGCACTAGGCTTCAAGACAGCAAAGGATCGCTTCACCTTGCTCCTTTGCAGTAATGCATCAGGTGATTTCAAGTGTAAGCCCATGGTTAGTTACCGCTGTAAGAATCCTCATGCTTTGAGGAAAGGGAATTTGTTTTCCTTCCCACAAACTGGGAAGTTATTCAGGTATACAGAGATAGTTACATTGATTATCATACATAGCAGCATGTGTGAGAACCTAGGATAACCCAAAGTGTTCTGAGAACCTAGGATAACCCAAAGTTTGGGTTATCCTAGGTTCTCTACACATATGCTGCTATGTATGATAATCTTTGTAACTGTATCTGTGTATACCTGAATAAACTTACTTACAGTTTGCAGGAAGAAAAACCAACCATTCCCTCAAGCGGCCGGTGCTAATGTTGTGGAACAGCTGGGGAGACCACCCGCCTTCCCATGCTACCCCTCCCCCAACAACACCCCACCATCCCAGCATTCGTATTCCATACGCGTCAAGCCAGCTGTTTGTGAAGAAGAGAGAGTGAATTGTGTTTTGATCTTTAAATTACTATATCTTGTATTTGCCAAGCAATCATGTCACCCAGTAGGCATACCAGTGTTGCTCAAAGTGGCAAGAAAATGTTTAAGCATTTATTAAGTCTTAGAATTAACGAAGAAAAAGATATTATGTAGACAAGACATAACCTGTGGCTGTAATGAAGTGTTACTTTGTACACATAAAAAGATGTAAACATAAGTTTGTGTGACTAACTTACTGACTGACTGGACTGACTTACTGAATGACTTGACTGACTGACTGACTGACAATGACTTGACTGACTGAATGACTTGACTGATTGACTGACTTACTGAATGACTTGACTGAATGACTTGACTGACTGACTTACTGAATGACTTGACTGACTGACTTACTGAATGACTTGACTGAATGACTTACTGAATGACTTGACTGACTGACTTACTGAATGACTTGATGACTGACTTACTGAATGACTTGACTTACTGAATGTCGACTGACTTACTGAATGTCTTGACTGACTCACTGAATGTCTTGACTGACTTACTGAATGTCTTGACTGACTTACTGAATGTCTTGACTGACTTACTGAATGTCTTGACTGACTTACTGAATGTCTTGACTGACTTACTGAATGTCTTGACTGACTTACTGAATGTCTTGACTGACTTACTGAATGTCTTGACTGACTTACTGAATGTCTTGACTGACTTACTGAATGACTTGACTGACTTAATGAATGACTTGACTGACTTACTGAATGACTTGACTGACTGACTTACTGAATGACTTGACTGACTGACTTACTGAATGATACTGAATGACTAAACTGACTTACTGAATGGACTGACTTACTGAATGACTTGACTGACTTACTGAATGACTTTATTAAAGTTAGAGACACTCAGTACAACCATCGACTTCAGTTCCAGAATCTCTACTATCCACCTCAGCCCAGTAGGGCCACAGCATAACTCTCCACTCCTTCACAATCATCCACAAACATCAGCACCCACAATTTAAGGTAAATACTATTATTTCTGTTACAATTGTAGTCTTAAGCAGTAAAAACAACATAATTCATCACGATAATGAACTACAATTACATATTCTCTTTTATATTTGTAAGATCTGTTGGTCTAAAAAAAACTTGTTTGGCTTTTTGGGGACTCTCAGGAACGTAACCCTATTTTTCCCATAAGTTCTTTTAATTATCTAACACGATTTTAGCTAACACGACGTTTTCAGGAACGTATCTACCGTGCTAAATGAGGGCCTACTGTAGTTCTATGTGATGGACAGTGAAATGGTTAACTGAGTTATCTTTAAATACATTTAAAGATAACTCAGTAATGCATAATTACCAATCAAGAATCATTACCCTCAGACCACTGCTATTACCACTCACAGTAGAGCTGCATGGTTTATAAAGAATATGAACTGTCTGCTTATTCAGTATCTGAGTAGATGTACATGCACAGTCACATGAGCAGTCTGCCTTTCTTTCAGGCATATACTGTAGTAGGATGAAAAGAGAAACCAACGGTGTGTAGTCGGATTACTGGACAAGAGAGATCAAGGTTATCTCTTAGCTGGGAACCAGGATGAGGCAATACTTCTCTTACAAAAGACAAAATAACCTGTATCGAGTGAGGACATGTCTGGTGAGCTCTCTGTGGATGGAAGCCAGGAGAAAGTCTGACCAAGGAAAGCAAGACGATTCACAGAAGTCCTACTGCTAGTAATCATGAGGACAACAGAGGAAACTGGACACTGGTGGAGAGGAAAGGAATGAAGTTCAAGACTGAAGGGAATAATGGAGAGTTGGAAACTTCTACCAATTTTGCTGTGCTCCGAGATGGATGCATGACGACCAACATAGCAACAAACAGGGATGATGGTAAGAGGAAAGACTGCTACAACGAAATTCACCAGTGAAGGAACAAATGTTCTTGTTAGGGCTTCCCAGTTAGAGATAAGAAGAGGAGGTAGAGGGTGTGTTTTCTTGGGGCTGAGATGTCTGATATTGAAGAATTAGACACATTTGCAGCATGTGGGAATTTTTATTGTGGAAACTGTGGCTTCCTCAGTCCAGTACAGAGATGAATGGAGGAAGATGAGGAGTTTGAGGTAATTTAGTCCCTCAGCCTTGAGTCGATGAGTTCAGTCCATAAATTTTGAGAGGGTATATAAACACTGGTGGGAGTCATTCTCATGAGCAGGTGCTGATCTTGTCAATCCAGATTATGCAAGTCAGTTATTTTCAGAAAATAAAGTTTAACAACTGAATTGATGCCTGGTATATACAGTATACACAAGGTACTGTATTAACATTATATTTAGTTTCTTTTCATTGTAACACTGATTATTCAAACGGAAGGTAGCAAAGGATACATAAATCTTTTATCCCCTTTTCCTTTATACAGAAGAACTATGCACACACTCTACCAAACTCTGGGTACATTTTCCCCCCTCGTACATTTACTGAACAAATTAACCAACCACTCCAAAACTGTATCTCCATCGGCTTTTAACATTTCTGTCTTGATTCCAGCAATCCTAGCTGCTTTACCCACTTTCATTTTACCCACTTCCTCATGCACTTTCCCCACACTTACATCTGGCTCTTCCTCCTAGATGATGATATACTTTCCTGGCCAATGCATGAAATCCCTGCCTCCCTCTCTTCATCAACATTTAACAATTCTTCAAAATATTCCTTCCATCTTCCTAATATCTCCAAAACCCCCAAATAATAACTTCCCTCCTCTGTTTTAAACCTTCTAAGAAAATTAAGGGTATTGTAAAATTACCATCACCTGAGTCCATAGGAGAAGTTCAGTCCTTTGTGGGGATGGTGACATATTATTGTAGATTCATTAAAAATTTCTCTTTAATTTTGGCACCATTGTATGATTTATTGAAAAAGAGGCTACATTTGAGTGGTCTTCAGTGGAAGAGGAGGCTGTTCAAAGGATTAAAAAAAGTTTAGTGTGTTCAGCTTTGTTGACTAATTTTACAGGAGAGCATCCATTAATAATTGAGGTTGATGCTTCTTCTTTAAGTATTGGATGTGTGTTAATCCAGGAAGTAAATGGCCAGGAAAAACCTGTATATTTTGCTAGTAAGAAACTTTCTACAGCAGAATAGAATTATTCTCAACTTGATAAAGAAGGTCTAGCTTTAGTGTTTGCTGTTAAGAAATTCAGATATTTTCTGCTGGGAAGAAAGTTTGTTGCTCAAACAGATCATAAAACCATTGCTAGGTTTATTTGGAAAAGGGAAACACATTCCAGTAAATGTAAATACCAGAATTCAATGTTGGGCTCTGTTATTAGCTCAGTATGATTATGACCTGTTATTCAAAGATGGCAAGGAAAATGTTATTGCAGATGCATTAAACAGATTACCTGTTGAAGATCATAGTTCAGAGTCAGGTACACCTATGGAATATGTAAGATTAGTAGAACCTCTAGATTTCCAAAATATCTCATTTGAAAACATCAAAGAGCAAACTGAGAAAGATGCTGTATTATCCCAGGTAGTAAATAATGTTAAACATGGTTGGTGTACGAACAGTGTACCTTTATCTGACTATAATTCCATCAACTCAGATCTGACTATTCATGATGATGTACAGTCGAACCTCAGTTGTTGATTGCATTACACGTTAAATAAATCGGTTTTCGAATAAGGTGTACGAGAAAAAATGTCCTGGTTTTCGAACGTTCTCTTCGTTATCAACAGACAAGTTTGGGTAACAAGACAATTTTTTATTGAGTGGGTTCATGAGGTCTTTGCTCATACTGTCAAAAAGTTCTTCATTATAAAACAATTGCCACTAAGGGCCCTTTTACATATGGATAATGCTCCTGCTCACCCTGTTAGATGGTAAAAAGAGAAGAGAAACAATACCAGAAGGACAGTTGCCTGACATATTAGCAGTAACATACCCCCTCCTCTCCTCCACCTCCTGCTGTAACATACCCCCTCCTCTCCTCCACCTCCTGCTGTAACACACTCCCTCCTCTCCTCCACCTCCTGCAGTAACATACTCCCTCATCTCCTCCACCTCCTGCTGTAACATACCCCCTCCTCTCCTCCACCTCCTGCTGCTGTAACATACCCCCTTCTCTCCTCCACCTCCTGTTGTAACATACCCCCTCCTCTCCTCCACCTCCTGCAGTAACATACCCCCTTCTCTCCTCCACCTCCTCCTGTAACATACCCCTTCCTCTCCTCCACCTCCTGCTGTAACATACCCCCTCCTCTCCTCCACCTCCTGCTGTAACATACCCCTTCCTCTCCTCCACCTCCTGCTGTAACATACCCCTCCTCTCCTCCACCTCCTGCTGTAACATCCCCTTCTCTCCTCCACCTCCTGCAGTAACATCCCCAACCCTCCTCCACCTCCTGCTGTAACATCCCTTCCTCTCCTCCACCTCCTGCTGTAACATACCCCCTCCTCTCCTCCCCCACCTGCTGTAACATCCCCTCCTCCTCCTCCACCTCCTGTGAACATACCCCCTCCTCTCCTCCACCTCCTGCTGTAACATACCCCCTCCTCTCCTCCACCTCCTGCTGTAACATACCCCCTCATCTCTTCCACCTCCTCCTGTAACATACCCCTTCCTCTCCTCCACCTCCTGCAGTAACATACCCCCTCCTCTCCTCCACCTCCTCCTGTAACATACCCCCTCCTCTCCTCCACCTCCTGCAGTAACATACTCCCCCTCTCCTCCACCTCCTACTGTAACATCTCCCTCCTCTCCTCCACCTCCTGCTGTAACATGCTCCCTCCTCCTCCACCTCCTCTGCAACATACTCCCTCCTCTCCTCCACCTCCCGTAACATACACCCCTCCTCTCCTCCACCTCCTGCTGTAACATACCCCTTCCTCCTCCTCCACCTCCTTACGCTCATACCCCTCTCTCCTCCACCTCCTCTGTAACATACCCTTCCCTCTCCTCCACCTCCTGCGTAACATACCCCAACCTCTCCTCCACCACCTGCTGTAACATACCCCCTCCTCTCCTCCACCTCCTGCTGTAACATACCCCCTCCTCTCCTCCACCTCCTGCTGTAACATACCCCCTCCTCTCTTCCACCTCCTCCTGTAACATACCCCTTCCTCTCCTCCACCTCCTACTGTAACATACTCCCTCCTCTCCTCCACATCCTACTGTAACACACTCCCTCCTCTACTCCACCTCCTGCTGTAACACACTCCCTCCTCTCCTCCACCTCCTACTGTAACATACTCCCTACTCTCCTCCACCTCCTACTGTAACATACTCCCTCCTCTCCTCCACCTCCTACTGTAACATACTCCCTCCTCTCCTCCATCTCCTGCAGTAACATACTCCCTCCTCTCCTCCACCTCCTGCAGTAACATACTCCCTCCTCTCCTCCACCTCCTGCTGTAACATACTCTCTCCTCTACTCCACCTCCTGCTGTAAGATACCCCTTCCTCTCCTCCACCTCCTGCTGTAACACACTCCCTCCTCTCCTCCACCTCCTGCAGTAACATACTCCCTCCTCTCCTCCACCTCCTGCTGTAACAAACTCCTTCCTTTTCTCCACCTCCTGCTGTAACATACTCACTCCTCTCCTCCACCTCCTGCAGTAACATACTCCCTCCTCTCCTCCACCTCCTGCCGTAACATACTCCTTCCTTTTCTCCACCTCCTGCTGTAACATACTCCTTCCTTTTCTCCACCTCCTGCTGTAACATACTCCTTCCTTTTCTCCACCTCCTGCAGTAACATACCCCCTCCTCTTCCTCTCCTCCACCTCCTGCAGAAACATACTCCCTCCTCTCCTCCATCTCCTGCAGTAACATACTCCCTCCTCTCCTCCACCTCCTGCAGTAACATACTCCCTCCTCTCCTCCACCTCCTGCTGTAACATACTCTCTCCTCTACTCCACCTCCTGCTGTAAGATACCCCTTCCTCTCCTCCACCTCCTGCTTAACACACCCCTCCTCTCCTCCACCTCCTGCAGTAACATACTCCTCTCTCCTCCACCTCCTGAACAAACTCTTCCTTTCTCACCTCCTGCTGTAACATCTCATCCTCCTCCACCTCCTGCAGTACCATACTCCCCCCTCTCCATCCTGCAGTCATACTCCTCTTCTCCTCCACCTCCTGCTGTAACATACCCTTCCTCCTCACCTCCTGCCAACATCCCTCTCTCTCCACCTCCGTATCATACTCCTCATCTCCTCCACCTCCTGCTGTAACATACTCCATCCTCTCCTCCACCTCCTGCAGTAACATACTCCATCCTCTCCTCCACCTCCTGCAGTAAAATACTCCCTCCTCTCCTCCACCTCCTGCTGTAACATACTCCCTCCTCTCTCCACCTCCTGTTGTAACATACTCCCTCCTCTCCTCCACCTCCTGCTGTAACATACCCCTTCCTCTCCTCCACCTCCTGCAGTAACATACTCCCTCCTCTCCTCCACCTCCTGCAGTAAAATACTCCCTCCTCTCCTCCACCTCCTGCAGTAAAATACTCCCTCCTCTCCTCCACCTCCTGCTGTAACATACTCCCTCCTCTCCTCCACCACCTACAGTAAAATACTCCCTCCTCTCCTCCACCTCCTGCTGTAACATACTCCCTCCTCTCCTCCACCTTCTGCTGTATCATACTCCCTCCTCTTCTCCACCTTCTGCTGTAACATACTCCCTCCTCTCCTCCACCTCCTGCAGTAACATACCCCTCCTCTCCTCCACCTCATGCTGTAACATACCCCCTCCTCTCCTCCACCTCCTGCTGTAATATACCCCCTCCTCTCCTCCACCTCCTGCTGTAACATACTCCTTTCTCTCCTCCACCTGCTGTAACATACTCCCTCCTCTCCTCCACCTCCTCTGTAACATACTCCCTCCTCTCCTCCACCTCCTGCTGTAACATACTCCCTCCTCTCCTCCACCTCCTGCTATAACATAATCCCTCTTCTCCTCCACCTCCTGCTGTAACATACTCCCTCCTCTCCTCCACCTCTTGCTGTAACATACTCCCTCCTCTCCTACACCTCCTGCAGTAAAATACTCCCTCCTTTCCTCCACCTCCTGCTGTAACATGCTCCCTCCTCTCCTCCACCTCCTGCAGTAAAATACTCCCTCCTTTCCTCCACCTCCTGCTGTAACATGCTCCCTCCTCTCAACCTCCTGCTGTAACATACTCCCTCCTCTCCTCCACCTCCTGCTGTAACATCTCCCTCCTCTCCTCCACCTCCTAACTGTAACATCTCCCTCTCTCCTCCACCTCCTGCAGTAAAATACTCCCTCCTTTCCTCCACCTCCTGCTGTAACATGCTCCCTCCTCTCAACCTCCTGCTGTAACATACTCCCTCCTCTCCTCCACCTCCTGCTGTAACATACTCCCTCCTCTCCTCCACCTCCTGCAGTAAAATACTCCCTCCTCTCCTCCACCTCCTGCAGTAAAATACTCTCTCCTCTCCTCCACCTCCTTCAGTAACATACTCCCTCCTCTCCTCCACCTCCTGCAGTAAAATACTCCCTCCTTTCCTCCACCTCCTGCTGTAACATACTCCCTACTCTCCTCCACCTCCAGCTGTAACATACTCCCTCCTCTCCTCCACCTCCAGCTGTAACATACTCCCTCCTCTCCTCCACCTCTTGTAACAAATTAAATTAAAAAAACCGAGGTTCCACTTTATTACTGTACAGGAATAGAGTGGTAGTGCCGGTAGAATTAAGATGTAAGATATTAGAGCATTTACATGTGGGTCATAATGGTATCAATGCTATGAAAGCAGAAGGAAGAAAGTGTGTCTGGTGGCCAAAGAATTATCAAGATATTGCAGAAGTGACAAAGAATTGATCGATTTGTTTTAAGAATTTTAAGCCAATTTCATCTTGTGTACTATGTTGACCCAGCACTGGAAAACCATGGTCTAGAGTGCATATAGACTATGCAGGTCCAGTTGAGGTCAAATATTTTTTGGTAACTGTGGATTCCTTTTTCAAAATTCTTATACTATGTGTAAGTAACTAGTTCCATGACATCCACAGTTACTACTGAGTTGATGAGGAAATCCTTTAGTAATATTGAGTTACCAGACATAGTTGTGTCAGATAATGTGATACTTTGTATCACAAGATCTGAAGCTTTCTTTATTAAGAATAGTATTGAACATGTTACTCCAGCCCCATACCATCCATCATCAAATGGTCTGGCAGAGAGGCGGTAAGGACACTGAAGGGAGGTTTACACAAATTTACAAAAGGATCTCTCAATAGCAGATTATGTAGGTTTTTGTATAACCATAGGAAAACTGTTCATTCCTCCACTAGTAAGACATCAGCAGAAATGATATTTAAAAGAATTTTAAAGTCCCAGTAGCAGCTGTCAAACGTCATGTTAGGGAAGACAGGTCATTGGCTAACATAGCTGGTGGTGTACATCAGTGGGATGAGAAGCAATTTCAAGCTGATGATGCAGTGTATGCCAGAAATTTTAGGAAAGGTGACCCTTGGGTGAAGGGAAGATTGTGGAGGTATTAGGGGTTAGGAATTAGAAAGTACAAATTAAAGGTTTTGGTAATATGATATGGAAAAGTCATATAGATCAACTCATGCCAAGGTTTAGGAGCAATGGAGAGCAAACACTGATTCAACAGTACCAGAAGCTGTAAGGAGTGGGTTGGTAATTCCTGGTCAGCATAGGCGTACCTCTGACCTTTATGGTCAGAGGTACTGCCACAATAGATAATAGTTGTAATAAACTTAAGGATCAGGTATGTATATGAAAGATCCTCCCGAAGGTTTGATGATGAAAACAGGAGTGGGAGGAGAGGTTGCACCTCAGGACAATGCCAACCCTCAATCTCTCAGGCATTCCAGATGAGTGGTCAACTTCCAGATAAGCTGGATTTATAAGTAGTTTTGGATGAGCTAATCTTTGTATAGTAATGATACAACCTGTTTTGATGGTATAATGTAAATTAGAAAAGGAGGAATGTAAGGTGTTGGGAGCAGCGAGAGAATTAAATACTGTACTGTTATGTTTAATCATCTATTACTGTGGTGTCTATAGTGGTGTGTTGTTGTTAAAGATGGGACTTTAGTGTACACATGTAGTTGTTACTCCTGGCTTTCTATACCATAAACCATAACATGCAGTGTCATTTGCCTCTAAAGCAAGTGATAATGTTAAGAAGCAAGCATGTGATTTTAACTATTATGTAGAAACTTGAATTAAGCTCATCTATCCACCAG
>WNWK01045572.1:0-14666 GCA_009830355.1 Cherax destructor
ATGTTGGGAAGATTTCTTCAGTCTTTGAGTTGTCAAAAGGGGAATAGCCTAAAAGTAAAGGGGGGCAGGCCATAATTTTTGAAGAGTTTGATAAAGCTCATGGAGCGGGGAAAAACCTATGCAATCAGTGAAGGGGGGGCAGAAGCAATAAATACCCTGAAACCCACAAAGGGGTAAAACACACACACACAAACACACCCCAAAACACACACACACACACAAACAAAACACAAACACACAACACACAAAAAAAAGTCAAGGACCAGGTAATCAGGCTGAGGAAGGAAGGGGGGAAGATCACAAAAAACGCCCGTGAAAGTCGGGAGCCAACGTAATTCAAAGAAGTTTCACAGAGGAAAAAAGGGGACCCAGAAAGACAGAGGGTGGGTACATCATCAATTTTTGGGACACAAAAATAAACCCCGAGGAAAAGTGAAGAGGCTAAAAGCAGCAGATAAAGTGGGGGATTTTTCCCCCATGGGTCCGGAGGGGGCAGGGCGCTTTTTGTCCACTAAAAACAATCTTAAAAACATCTATCGAAAAGGACGACTACCTGGGTGGGAAGACAGAAAATTTAAATTTTTTTTAAAAAGGGGGGAAGTGATTAAACTACAGACCAGTGTCACTGCAGGGGATAGCAAATATAAAGATTACCAGGGGGGAGTGGTGGAGCACCTGAAAGGAATAGCATTAAGACACCAGCACGGTTTCAGGGACGGAAATCCTGTGTCAAAAACCCTACTGAGTTCAAAGCGGGGTAAAGGAAGACAAGAGAGGGGGGGTGAAAACCCGGGGGGGGGGTTTTTTCACACAAGAGATTAGTTGGAGGAGGCAAGGATAACGGGGAAGGGGCACTGCAATGGATCGGGAATACCTGTCGGGAAGACAACAGCGGTCTGGTACGGGCGATGTCAGGGGGGCGCCGTACAGGGGAAGGGGGTGTCCTGGACCGGTTCTGTTCCTGGTATTTGTAAAAAAGACATGAATGAAGGAATAGACCCCAAGTGCCCCTGTTTGAATGATGTAATTTGATGAGAATAATTAGGCAAGGAAGGAAAAGGAAATCGGGACGGCTCAAGCCTGGTCCAGAAACTGGCTCCTAGTTCAACCCCCACCAAGTGAAAAGTCATAAAGTTGGGGAAGGGAAAAAGACCGCAGAGGAAGGGGGGGGCGGCCAAAAAAACCTCCCAAAAAAAGACGGGGGTGAGTAAAACCCCAAGGACATCTCTGAGGCGACATAAACCAAATAACTCTGAGCATGGGCCCTAAAAACCCTAAAACAGATTCCGACATCTTAATAAAAATCTTGGACCCACACTTTTACTTAGGCCATATTTGGGGTATTAAACACCAGTTGGAACCCACCTGCCGCAGTAAGGGGAACGAAAAAAAAGGTTTGCAACAAGCTACCGGCAAAGGGGGATTTCCAGGGAAGGTTAAGGAAACGACCCGACACTGGGGACAGGGAGATAGGGGAATGAAAAACAAAAAAAAAAGGAGGAATGACAAAGGGGGCAGAAACAGAGTCCAGAGATGGGGAAAAAGCAACAAGGGGCACATTGGAATTGAAGACTCAGATGAATCACAGGGATGTTAGGAAATATTTTTTTCAGTCAAGAGTTGTCGGGAAATGGAATAGTTGGGAAAATGATTAGTGGAGGAAAGGTCCATTAGCTTTAAGAAGAGGTAGAAAAAACCATGGGCAGGAAAGTGACCAGAGCGCGTGAAAAGGCGGGGCCAAGGGGGTCGCCCTCAACCACAATTTGGTGAGTTAAAAACACAAAAACAAACACACACAAACTTGGTTTTTTATGATGGTTTCCACCCAGCCCCGAAAAATTTGGGGTTGCCCCATGCTCCATGGGTCTCCCCCCAAAGGATAATTTAAAAGCAAGAGGGGGTTTTCATTTTTTTGGGGTCTTCTGGGCCCCCCTTTGGGGCAGCTCCCCCCCTTCGGCAAGGGGGAGTGTGGGGGGTGGTGTCTGAAGGGGGCCTTAGCCCCAAAAACTGCCCACCCTTTCCGGGGGTAGCATGGTGGCTCCCCCCGGGACGTTTTTGACCCATCAGACCTCTGATTGGGGTTCCCGGGCGGGGCAACGGGCGTGGGGGGCCTCTTTTGATGTCATTGCCCCCTCATGTCAATACTTCCCCCCTTCTGATGGACACACTAGCCCAAAGCCAATTGGTCAGCCCGCCCCAAAATTAGAGGGGCGGTGGGCAAACCCCAAGAATGGCCTTGGGTCGAGCACCCCCCAGGGGTTGGGAAAAAAAAAAGGGGAAACCCCCTGAGTGTGGTGCCACCGCTGGAGACGACTTTTCCTTTCCTGAAGCGGAGCATTGTGTTGAATTTTTTCCAATCTTTTCCCCATGGGATTTTTTTTGGCTCTTTGGGGGGCTGGAGGGAGTCTGGGATGTCCACTGCACTGCTGCTTAATAACGGGGTCTTGGCCCCCCCCACACCTCTCAAACGTTGGACAACCCTTTTTGGCTAATCCACTGAAGCCAAAACGATGAAAAAGGTAACGCCCTCCCTTGCTTTGCCCCCCTCCCAGCCACTGGGAGGGTTGCCTCCCCATTGCTGATCCTCTTAAGATTCAGTCCTTTAAGTTAATCTCAGGTGTCTAAACCCGCAAGTGTTGGGTTTCAAGAGAAATGCACCTAAAGAAGTAAGTGAGTCTTGGCATAGTAAGACACCTTGGAGGAGATACAGGGCATCATGGGCATAAAGATCACTTATTCTCTCCTCCATTCTTTTCAGGTCATTCACTTTGTCCTTGAGGACAGTGTCGATGGCGGTAAGGGTGCTCCCGGGGGGTACTGTTGGATGGAGTGGTATTATTGACTTCTGGGGGGGATTTTTCCCCGCTTTGGGTTTTTCCTGATTTTTTGTGATAATTTCCACTTTGGGGGATTAAGGATGAGTCCAAAAACTTCCCTTGTCTTCACCCGTTTAGGTCCTCTCAAGGACTCCCCAGTACCGCCAGGTGCCATCATCCAGGTACCAGATGTTGAGGCTCATAGGCTGGAAGTTAGTTCTCTTTGCCAAACAGAAGAGAAGTGGGGGCGAGTGGATCCCCCGTGAACACCTCAGATGAAATTTCATTTTCCCCCAAACAAAAAGAGTCGAGGGTTTCAGCCAGCTGAAATGAAGGGAAAGGGAGACTGGGGAACCGATTCCAAGGCTCAAGAACATCTCTCTTCACCTTTAAAGGCATTTCAAAGTCAAGTTTGCTACGGCCTTGTCTTTGAAGGTCCTGATGTGGGCCCCCTTGCCGCATGAGCGCGGCCACTGGAGGCCCCGAGCCCGGGGGGGTGTGGCTGGAGTAAACTGGCAGCTTCTTGCGAATTTTTACCTGCTTTGGCAAAGGCGGGAAGGGTTTCCAACAGAATGGGTCTATTCCCCATCCTTCTTCTTCAAAGGCGCATAATGAGGCTCCAAAAAAGAAAGGTTTAATTTCTTCGGGATTCAGCCAGGCAGTTTTGACAAAAGTTTTAATTCGGGAGGAGGATTGATGCAGATCCCCAGTACTGGATTTCCTTTCTTTGAGTGTTGTGGTCAATTTCCCAGTTAACCTCCTGCAATCCTGCTGGAAAGCACTATCCTTATACACTTCTGATTCTGGCAAAATTAATTTTCATAGGGGTCTCCTTCAGGGTTTTTTTATGGCTTGGTGTTTTGGATTTTCTCTTAGTTTTGACTGGGTCTCATCTTTATATATATATATATATATATATTTTTTGTGTGTGTGTGTGTGTGTGTGTGTGTGTGTGTGTGTGTGTGTGTGTGTGTGTTTTGTGTTTTTTTTGGTACAAAATTATTAATTTTTTAAAATTTAAAATAAATGAGAAAAATATATCTTTAAACGTATAAAGAAAATTTTAGAAAAGTTAATCATAAATGAGTTCTTGCTAATTGATCAGTTTACCTTTTTAAAAATTAAATAATATATATATATATATATATATATATATATATATATATATATATATATAATATATGAAGAACTGGCCTACAAACAGTCAAGCTGGGACGGCCCATCCTGAAAGATACTTGCCAATATGCTCAGGGCCGTAACATCAGACAGGGACTGCCCGTCTCCTAGCTGTGATCACACGTCCTCCCGGGGTTCCTCCAAACAGTTCCCCCTTTCGGCCTGGAACACGCCTGGACCCAAGACCCTTGTATTGCAGTGGCTCTGCGCCTTGCTGCCCTATTCCACGGAATATACGTGTATTTGGCGATGCAAGCCGACCAATATGGGCTACATGGTCTTAACTGTTCTAAAACCAAGGGTTGGCATGCAAGACACAATGAGGTCAACGACATCATAAAGAGAACCCTTGCTACAGCTGGATGCCCAGCCGAGAGAGAGCCTCGATCACTAGCAGCCAACAACGCCCACAACCCAGCAAACCGCCCCGACGGGATCACCATCTATCCTTGGAAGAATGGCAAGCTCTTAGCATGGGATTATACCTGTGTGTCGACACTGGCTGACACCTACATCCATAACAGTGTTGAGGACAGGGAGGAGCTGCTGACCACAGAGAGGAGTACAAGATCGGCAAGTACAGGGACATAAGACAACAGTATAAATTTGTCCCAGTGGGATCAGAGACCTTGGGCGTGGGGAATAAATGCAACACGTTTCCTTAAAAACTGGGTTCCAGACTCATCGACACCACCAGGAACCCAAGGGCAGCCACGTTCATGTTCCAGCGTCTCAGCGTGGCCATCCAGAGGGAAACGCATGCTGCATACTTGGCTCGCGTCCGGCTCGGAGGAACTGGAGAGATTCATAATCTTTGACATATTGTACCATTGTATTCATGTTTGTGTTTTCTATAAATGTATTCTGTCTATTAATAAAGCATTTATATGCATGTATGTGTATATAGGATGGGTGGTAGGAGAAGTGGAATATTCAAATGGCTTCAGAAAGAAATCCAAATATTCTTCCTTGAAGCCTTTTTATCCACTTCTCCGAGGCTATGGGTCCCACAATTTGCACTAGAGGTGGACCCCATCTTATATTTGAAAAAAAAAAAAAATATATATATATATATATATATATATATATATATATATATATATATATATATATATATATATATATATTAGGTAGGGGTGTGTAGACCAAGTGTTTACAGTGAAACATATAGGTGAACAGTATTTGAATAAGGGTAAAGATGTTTTTGTGGCATTTATGGATTTGGAAAAGGCGTATGATAGGGTAGATAGGGGGCAATGTGGCAGATGTTGCAGGTGTATGGAATAGGAGGAAGGTTACTGAAAGCAGTGAAGAGTTTTTATGAGGATAGTGAGGCTCAGGTTAGAGTGTGTAGGAGAAGGGGACTATTTCCCAGTAAAAGTGGGCCTTAGGCAGGGATGTGTGATGTCACCGTGGTTGTTCAATATATTTATAGATGGGGTTGTAAGAGAAGTGAATGCGGGGTCTTGGCAAGAGGTGTTGGGCTAAAAGATAAAGAAGCAAATACAAAGTGGGAGTTGTCACAGTTGCTTTTGCTGATGACACAGTGTTTTTGGGAGATTCTGAAGAGAAGCTGCAGAGGTTGGTGGATGAATTTGGTAGGGTGTGTAAGAGAAGAAAGTTGAAAGTGAATATAGGAAAGAGTAAGGTGATGAGGATAACAAAAGAATAGGTGACGAAAGATTGGATATCAGATTGGAGGGAGAGAGTATGGAGGAGGTGAATGTATTCAGATATTTGGGAGTGGACATGTCGGCGGATGGGTCTATGAAGGATGAGGTGGATCATAGAATTGATGAGGGGAAAAGGGTGAGTGGAGCACTTGGAGTCTGTGGAGACAAAGAACCTTGTCCATGGAAGTAAAGAGGGAATGTATGAGAGTATAGTTATACCAACGCTCTTATATGGGTGTGAAGCATGGGTGATGAATGTTGCAACGAGGAGAAGGCTGGAGGCAGTGGAGATGTCATGTCTGAGGTCAATGTGTGGTGTGAATATAATGCAGAGAATTCGGAGTTTGGAAATTAGGAGGAGGTGCGGATTACCAAAACGATTGTCCAGAGAGCTGAGGAGGGGTTGTTGAGGTGGTTTGGACATGTAGAGAGAATGGAACGAGACAGAGTGACTTCGAGAGTATATAAATCTGTAGTGGAGGGAAAGCGGGGTAGGGTCGGCCTAGGAAAGGTTGGAGGGAGGGGTAAAGGAAGTTTTGTGTGCGAGGGCTTGGACTTCCAGCAAGCATGTGTGAGCGTATTTGATAGGAGTGAATGGAGGCATATGGTTTTAATACTTGACGTGCTGTTGGAGTGTGAGCAAAGTAACATTTATGAAGGATTCAGGAAACCGGCAGGCCGGACTTGAGTTCTGGAGATGGGAAGTACAGTGCCGGCACTCTGAAGGAGGGATGTTAATGTTGCAGTTTTATAACTGTAGTGTAAAGCACCCTTCTGGCAAGACAGTGATGGAGTGAATGATGATGAAAGTTTTTCTTTTTCGGGCCACCCTGCCTTGGTGGGAATCGGCCGATGTGTTAATAAAAAAATAAATAAATATATATATATATATATATATATATAAGAGAGAGAGAGAGAGAGAGAGAGAGAGAGAGAGAGAGAGAGAGAGAGAGAGAGAGAGAGAGAGAGAGAGAGAGAGAGAGGTACTACCTCTAGAACTTTACTGGGGACCCCTCATCCTCAGAGAAGACAATAAATATAGACTATATATATTGTGCCGAATAGGTAAAAACTGGTCAATTAGCAAGAACTGATTTAAAATTAAGCCCTTTCTAAAATTTTCTCTTATACGTTTAAATATATATTTTTTTTAATTTATGTTAAAGTAAAAATTTATAATTTTGTTCCAAATGACCCTTAGAAAACTTACCTAACCTTATTATAACAAGCGCAATTTAATTTAGCCTAATCCAACTAAATATATCTTAGATAGGTTTACAATAATATAATAATAAACAACCACAATGAAATATATATTTTTCGTTAGGTTCAGAATGATTTTTTCGAAATTATTGCATACACAAGATTATGATTATTGAGACTGATTACACCTTGTTAGAGCATTGCTGGATTCTGCAAGAGGACGGCGCAGCGAGAGGACGTCGGAGTTTCACTCTGAGCACTAACACACAAAGCTAAATTTTTGGGGTTATCCAGAGTTGTTGAGAGCTGAGAGGAGACTTGCTAGCTGTCACTTCGATCCCATCCCTTTACAAGATGATGATAAGACCTTGCTTGAATATCCTTGCGTGCCCGTGTCACCCACAACAAAGTCCAACATGTTAAGGCTACAAAGAGTCCAGAACAGCGCACTCCGCTTTATTACGGGCACCAGGTTGAGAGACCAGAATCAGAATGGAAGGTCTACACATTCAACAAGGGATCGATGCAATAAATATCAGGCTAGACAAACTGAAAAAGAGATAGCTATACGACATTCAGAAACTCTATATACCTGACAGATAAAACCCTCCACAACCAACAAACACCACCGACTACTCCATCAACGCACCTCCCCACAGAATCCAAAGAATGACCCTTAAACAAAGAGTCAAGCGCTTCATCCACAAGGAGAACTTCCGAGACCAATGATGCTGAGGGATCTCCCGGAAGAGATGGAAGATATGGTAACAACTGAATCATTCTATGTCCTCCATGAATAATAATACCCCAGTTTATGGTAACTTTACATCAAACTACAGATTACAACTAACTTGGTATCACTTGAAAGCATCCTACGCAGGACACCACCTCAGAAACAGCTCAGCCAACCAACAACTCCAGGAAAGCAGCCAAACTACAAGTGCCCTCCAACCACCACCTTCAGCAAGCGCCCTAAAATCAACCTCTTGCGCGAAAAAAATACTAATTGCAAGAAATATACCTCACACCAACTCTGCAACATGTAAGTATACAGCTGGTATAACTGTGTGCAGCTGTGTACTTTATGTACTTATGAATAACACTACACAAATACACACCACCAACACTACTACCAACACCACCACCAACACCATCACCAACACCACCACTATCACGTCCACCACCACCACCTCCATCACTACCACCACCACCACCACCACCACCATCACCAACACCATCACCTCCACCACCACCACCTCCATCACTACCACCAACACCACCACCACCACCATCACCAACACCATCACCTCCACCACCACCACCTCCATCACTACCACCAACACCACCACCATCACCTCCACCCCCACCATCACCTCCAGCACCACCACCACCGCCACCACCACCACCAACAACAACACCACCACCACCAGCACCACCACCAGCACCACCAGCACCAAACACTGGTGATGGTGGTGTCAGAAACCACCAACTGAATTATTTTCGTCAAGGGATCCAATATCCCCGGATGCTATTTTTTTCATCCCATAAGGTTTATGTTTTATGTGTGAAAGTTTCCTTATAATCCTGAAGAATTTAGGGAAATGAAAAATGTTAGAAAAGAAAAACTTGTTCAATTTTTATTAAACTTCTCTAGCAAAACTTTGTCTTCCATGAGATAATTCATGGTAGTGTCTTCTTTACCTTATCCACAAGTGTCACAAACTAGTCACTTTTAACACCTTTCACAATGGTTGTCTTCAAAATTATGAAAACAAACATTTCTCATCAGAATATTGAAATATATAAAGTTCCTGAATTCCTAACTTGATGAAGTCTAATTTTCTGCCTCCAACTTTTCGATTATATTTAAAAAAACTAGCATAATGATAACAAACATTGAGGGAGAGCGCATAAACGAATGGGTTCAAATTTGTGATATATATATATATATATATATATATATATATATATATATATATATATATATATATATATATATATATATATATATATATATTTTTTTTTTTTTTTTTTAACACATCGGCCGATTCCCACCAAGGCAGGGTGGCCCGAAAAAGAAAAACTTTCATCATCATTCACTCCATCACTGTCTTGCCAGAAGGGTGCTTTACACTACAGTTATAAAACTGCAACATTAACACCCCTCCTATATATATATATATGTCGTGCCGATTAGGTAAAACTGGTCAATTAGCAAGAACTCATCTAAAATTAAGTCCTTTCTAAAATTTTCTCTTATACGTTTAAAGATATATTTTTTTCATTTATGTTAATGTAAGAATTTAGATTTTTGTACCAAGAGAAACTTTGAAAACCTACCTAACCTTATTATAACAAGCGCAATTTAATTTAGCCTAACCCAACTAAATATATTTTATATACGTTAACAATAATTTAATAATAAACAAACACAATGAAATATATTTTTTTTCGTTATGTTCAGAATGATTTTGGCGAAATTATTGCATACACAAATTTTCACTTGTCTTATATGGCAAGGTGAGCGTTGCTATTTAAGCCAAAATAGCAAGTTTTACCTAATCGGCACGACATATATATATATATTATATATATATATATATATATATATATATATATATATATATATATATATATATATATATATAGTGTGTGTGTGTGTGTGTGTGTGTGTGTGTGTGTGTGTGTGTGGCATAAGGTGACGTGTGTGTGTGTGTGTGTGTGTACTCACCTAGTTGTGGTTGCAGGGGTCGAGACATAGCTCCTGGCCCCGCCTCTTCACTGGTCGCTACTGGGTCACTATCCCTGCGCCATGAGCTTTATCATACCTCTTCTTAAAGCTGTGTATGGAACCTGCCTCCACTACATCGCTTCCCAAGCTATTCCACTTCCCGACTACTCTGTTACTGAAGAAATACTTCCTAACATCCCTGTGATTCATCTGAGTCTTCAACTTCCAACTGTGTCCCCTTGTTGCTGTGTCCCATCTTTGGAACATTCTGTCTCTGTCAACCTTGTCAATTCCTCTCAGTATTTTATATGTCGTTATCATGTCCCCCCTATCTCTCCTGTCCTCCAGTGTCGTCAGGTCGATTTCCCTTAACCTCTCCTCGTAGGACATACCCTTAGCTCCGGGACTAGTCTTGTTGCAAACGTTTGCACTTTCTCTAGCTTCTTTACGTGCTTGGATAAATGTGGGTTCCAAACTGGTGCTGCATACTCCAGTATGGGCCTAACGTACACAGTGTACAGGGTCCTGAACGATTCTTTATTAAGATGTCGGAATGCTGTTCTTAGGTTTGCTAGGCGCCCGTATGCTGCAGCAGTTATTTGGTTGATGTGCGCCTCAGGAGATGTCCCTGGTGTTATACTCACCCCAAGATCTTTTCCTTGATTGAGGTTTGTAGTCTCTGGCCCCTAGACTGTACTCCGTCTGCGGTCTTCTTTGCCCTTCCCCAATCTTCATGACTTTGCACTTGGTTGGATTGAACTCCAGGAGCCAATTGCTGGACCAGGCTTGCAGCCTGTCCAGATCCTTTGTAGTTCTGCCTGGTCCTCTTCCGATTGAATTCTTCTCATCAACTTCACATCATCTGCAAACAGGGACACTTCGGAGTCTATTCCTTCCGTCATGTCGTTCACAAACACCAGAAACAGCACCGGTCCTAGGACTGACCCCTGTGGAACCCCACTCGTCACCGGCGCCCACTCTGACACCTCGCCACGGACCATGACTCGCTGCTGTCTTCCTGACAGGTATTCCCTGATCCATTGTAGTGCCTTCCCTGTTATCCCTGCCTGGTCCTCCAGCTTCTGCACTAATCTCTTGTGTGGACTGTGTCAAACGCCTTCTTACAGTCCAAGAATATGCAATCTACCCACCCTCTCTCTCTTGTCTTACTGCTGTCACCCTGTCATAGAACTCCAGTAGGTTTGTGACACAGGATTTCCGTCCCTGAAACCGTGTTGGCCGTCGTTGATAAGCTCATTCCTTTCTAGGTGCTCCACCACTCTTCTCCTGATAATCTTCTCCATGACCTTGCATACTATACATGTCAGTGACACTGGTCTGTAGTTTAGTGCTACGTTTCTGTCTCCTTTTTTAAAAATTGGAACTACATTTGCTGTCTTCCATACCTCTGGTAGTTGCCCTGTTTCGATAGACGTGTTGAAGATTGTTGTTAGGGGTACACATAGCTCCTCTGCTCCCTCTCTCAGGACCCATGGAGAAATGTTGTCCGGCCCCATCGCCTTTGAGGTATCTAGCTCGCTTAGTAGCCTCTTCACTTCCTCCTCAGTTGTGTGTATCGTGTCCAGCACCTGATGGTGTAACCTACCTCTCCTCCTTTCTGGAGGCCCTTCTATTTCCTCTGTGAACACCTCTTTGAATCTCATGTTGAGCTCCTCACACACTTCGTGGTCATTTCTTGTGACCTCCCTCCTTCCTTCCTCAGCCTGATCACCTGGTCCTTGACTGTTGTTCCCTCCTGATGTGGCTGTACAACAGCTTTGGTCAGATTTTGCTTTCGCTGCTATGTCATTTTCGTATTGTCTTTGGGCTTCCCTTCTTACCTGTGCATATTCATTTCTGGCTCTACGACTGCTCTCCTTATTCTCCTGGGTCCTTTGCCTTCTATACTTCTTCCATTCCCTGGCACACTTGGTTTTGGCTTCCTGCACCTTTGGGTGAACCATGGGCTCATCCTGGCTTTTCGCTTTTCCTGTTACCCTTGGGTATAAACCTCCCTCAGCTTCCGTGCAAATTGTTGTCATATATTCCATCATCTCGTTTACCGACATCCCTGCCAGCTCTCTGTCCCACTGAACTCCGTGCAGGAAGTTCTTCATGCCCACGTAGTCACCTTTCTTGTAGTTTGGCTTCATTTGTGCAGCCCTTCCTGCTTCCCCCTCCACTTGTAACTCTACTATGTAGTCGAAGCTTAGAACCATATGATCACTGGCTCCAAGGTGGCTTTCATGGTGATGTCCTCAATGTCTGCGCTACTCAGGGTGAATACTAGGTCCAGTCTCGCTGGTTCGTCCTCCTCTCTCTCTGGTATTGTCCCTTACATGTTGGTACATGAGATTTTCCAGTACCACCTCCATCATTTTAGCCCTCCATGTTTCTTGGCCCCCATGTGGTTCTAAGTTCTCCCAATCGATTTCCTTATGGTTGAAGTCACCCATGATCAGTAGCTTCGCCCTGCTCGCATGAGCCCTTCTGGCCAATCGGCCAGTGTGTCAACCATCGCTCTATTACTCTCATCATACTCTTGCCTTGGTCTCCTGCTGTTCTGTGGTGGGTTATACATCACTGCAATTATCACCTTTGGACCTCCGGACTGAAGTGTTCCTATTATACAATCTCCTGCTTCTCCTCTGTCCCTCTCTCCAGCTCATCAAAATCCCATCTGTTTTTGATCAGCAGTGCCACTCCTCCACCCTTTCTGTTCCCTCTGTCTTTCCTCAGGATCTGGTATCCCGTTGGAAAGATGGCATTTGTTATCATCCCTGTGAGCTTTGTTTCAGTGAGGCTATGATGTCCGGTGATGCCTCTTTGATTCTTTCATGCCACTCCTCCCACTTATTCGTTATTCCATCTGCGTTCGTGTACCATACATTCAGTTTCCTCTCCAACACTGTGTTTCGGGGGTCTGTGGGGTGGGGCCCTGGCAGTGTGCTGGGGGATTCTACTGCATAGTGAGGGGTGGGGGATGTAAGTGTGGATTGTGGTCTGTGTTGGGATAGCGTGTTTGGTTTTGGGGTTCTGGGGATGGGTTTGTGTGTGCTCGCTCCTGTTGCTCTTCCCTGTTCTGGTTGGTTTCTGCTGATTCTGTCTGTCTCTCTCTTCCCAGCTCCTTTCGCTTTTGCCTCCACTCCCTCAGCTGCTGTCTTTCTGTTGTTGTTCTGTCCCGGTCTAGGAACACCCTTCTGTATGCTGACGATTCCTTCAGCCGTGGTTTCTCTTGCAGGATCCTGTTTCGCACTGTTTCTGTCTTGAAGATCAGCTTGACTGGCCGTTTTCTCCCTTCATGTACCCCCTATTCTCTGAAAATTTACTATCTCAGACATGTCCTCTTCGCCTATTTCTCTAATGACGTTCTCAATCTCCTGTCTTTCCTCCTGCCTGTCTTTCATTGTGTGTCCTTAATTCGCTCTCCTGGAGCCCGTGAATAAACACTGACTTCTCCCTCTCCACCTCCCATTTCCTTTCCCTCCATCTCTCCCCAATGTTTTCCTGTAGCTCTTGGCATCCTGGTCGTGCCTCTCTTACCACCACCCTGCTCCGGCTGCTCTCCCCTTCATTCCTTGGCCCATCCTGGACTGATAGGGCCTTAGCGTAGTTCATGTCTCCTTCCTTCCCATTGGGTTCCTTGTTCGATGAGGATGTGCCAGCTTCAGATGCTATGTCCTCTCTGGTCCATACCCTGTAGCTTGCTTCAGCCTATTTACCTCACATTCTAGGGCACTTATCCTCGCTACTGCAGCTTGACTTGTGACTCCCATTTCTTCTTCTCCTCCTCCAACCTCCTTCCACTTTGCCCAAAGCTCTGCCTCCATCCTTTTTCCATTTTTGCAGAGAACTCACCTAGTTTACTCTCCCACTCTTGTTCTATCCTTTTGCATTGCTCCTCCATCCATTCCTCCCTACAAGAGCCATTCTCCTCTGTTCCCTGGGCCTTCGAGTTCCCTCTGAGACACCATCGTTAGCTGTAGTGTGTGTGTGTTTGGGGAAGTGTAGGGTTTAAGCTGTATCTGTGTGTGCGTTCGGAAGTGTAGGGCTAAAGGGGGAGAGGTTTAAGAGGGAGAGTGATGGAAGGGTGGAGAAAGGGGTGTGTGTGTGTGTGTGTGTGTGTGGCATAAGGTGACGTGTGTTTGTGTGTGTGTATTGTGTGTGTGTGTTTGTATTTGTGATTACATTCATACTATTGAAAGAGACGATAAGTGTATTTCATTTATATATGTGTGTGTCTGCGATCAAGCGTTGTTTTGTGTGTTTATCAATGATGATAAATACGAAGTTTCCTTTGTGGAAATACGCAAATGAGTGGGAAAATAAGTGTGTGTATGAGTTTGTTTAGTTATAAAAATTATCATACATAATAACATATGAGTAAATTTCCCAGGATAACCAAAAAGTCAGAGAAAGTGACTTATTTCCATTGTGCTCAAGCGCCTGTAACCCACTGTATGTCTTGCAAATACAACAGACAAATAACCAAATACAATATAAAGTTTAATACTTATTACAGTTCTCGTGGAGGTGGACAAACAGATTAACACTCAAGCACTCATCTACACAATAAAACTTTCACAAACACACTTAAACTGGTAATTAAGGACAACAAAGTAGATGAATCTTATAACATAAATAGAACTTCTAAAACTTCATTGAGTGGCCTCACCTTGGTGGCCGAACTGACGGTAGCGTGGCTGCGTCTAGCTGACTTACGGTCGTGGCTGTCTTGGTGGGTGTAATTACAGGACGCAGTTTTCTGTGTGTCCCTCCTGTAATTCCACCCACCTGGGCAGTCACTACCGTAGGCCAGCTAGACAAGGCTTCGTTCCCATCCAGCTAGATCACTGAGGGTGGCTGAGTAGACTTCGGGATACATAACCTGGGGAAAGCTGAGACTGGAAGAAAACCTAAGGGAAGTGAGGAAGGGAGACATCCGGGGCCCACGGATGGATTTTTGGACACATAGACCTGGGAAAGGCGAAGATACCTTGGGAAGTCTGGAAGTCTGAGGCGGACAGATGGACTCTTGGACACATGGACCTGGGAAAAAGGAGATAC
>WNWK01045573.1:0-14666 GCA_009830355.1 Cherax destructor
TCTTAAGAAAGGTGGCAGCTCATGGTATAGGAGGTAAAGTTCTAGCATGGATGAGGCATGGCTTACCAATAGAAAGCAGAGGTTTCCATTAATGGGGTCAAATCTGAATGGGGATTTGTCACTAGTGGCGTTCCACAAGGATCAGTTTTGGGCCCATTGTTGTTCATAATTTACATTAATGACCTTGATGAAGGAATTGCAAGTGACAGAGTAAATTTGTTGATGATACAAAAATAGGCCGTATAATTCATTCTGAGGAGGATAACAGTGAACTCCAGGAGGATTTGGATAAATTAATGTCTTGGTCTGAAAAGTGGCAGATGAAGTTCAATGTGGACAAGTGTAAGGTGCTTGTCGTTGGTAATGAAAATATCCCTCGAATTTATAAACTAGGTGAAGTTGAGCTTGATCATACAGAATGTAAAAAGACTTGGGAGTCATGGTAAGCAGAAATCAAAGCCAAGACAACAGTGCCTAAGTGTGCCAATAAGGCTAACAGATTACTAGGATTTATTTCAAGAAGTATAAGCAACAGAAGTCCAAAAGTTATTTTACAGCTCTATACATCACTAGTGAGACCTCATTTGGATTATGCAGCTCAGTTTTGGTCTCCTTACTACAGGATGGATATAGATTCATTGGAGAACATACAAAGAAGAATGACTAAAATGATTTACAGTATAAGAAATCTCCCGTATGAAGATAGACTTAGAGCGTTGAATCTCCACTCTCTGGAGAGACGTAGAATGAGGGGAGATATCATCGAGGTGTACAAGTGGATGATGGGCATAAACAAAGGAGATATTAATAAAATACTGAGGATACCCGAACCAAGTAAGAACGAGAAATAACGGATTTAAATTGGATAAATTTAGATTTAGAAAGGACATAGGCAAGTACTGGTTTTCGAACAGAGTTGTAGATGCGTGGAACAATCTTCCGAGTACTGGATAGAGGCTAGGACCTTGGGTGGCTTTAAAAGAGATTGGACAAATATTGAGTGGGAGGGGCTGGGTTTGATTTGTGTCGTGAGTACGGGAATAAATTTTTAGGTAGTGGTGGTTTTGATAAGGACCTGCCTTGTATGGGCCAGTAGGCCTTCTGCAGTGTTCCTCCATTCTTATGTTCTTATGTTCAATGTATCTATCACATCTGCTAGAAAAGTGATAATGAGAACCTTCAAAACTAGGGACGCCAAGCCCATGATGGTTCTCTTCAAATCGCTTGTTCTCTCTAGGCTGGAATATTGATGTACACTAACTGACTCTTCCAAGGCAGGAAAAATTGTTGACCTGGAGAATATATAGAAAACTTTCACTGCACTTATAAGTACGATAGAGCACCTAAATTACTGGGAACAGTTGAAATCCCTTGACTTGTGCTCCTTGGAACACAGGCGAGAAAGATACATGATAATATACACTTGGAAAATCCTAGAGAGACTAGTCCCAAATCTGTACACGAAAATCACTCCCTACGAAAGCAAAAGACTGGGTAGGAGAAGCAACATTCCCCCAATGACAAGCAGGGGCGCCACGAGTACACTGAGAGTCAACACAATAAGTATCAAGGGCCCAAAGCTGTTCAATTGCCTCCCAGCACACATAAGGGGGATTATCAATAGAACCCTGGCTATCTTCAAGACGCCTGGATATCTTCAAGACCCTTTGTTGTCTTCAAGACCCTTGGTTGTCTTCAAGACCCTTGGCTGTCTTCAAGACCCTTGGTTGTCTTCAAGACCTCTGGCTGTCTTCAAGACCCTTGGTTGTCTTCAAGACCCCTAGTTGTCTTCAAGACCCTTGGTTGTCTTCAAGACCCTTGGTTGTCTTCAAGACCCCTGGTTGTCTTCAAGACCCTTGGTTGTCTTTAAGACCCTTGGTTGTCTTCAAGACCCTTGGTTGTCTTCAAGACCCCTGGTTGTCTTCAAGACCCTTGGTTGTCTTCAAGACCCCTGGTTGTCTTCAAGACCCTTGGTTGTCTTCAAGACCCCTGGTTGTCTTCAAGACCGCTATGAGTCTTCAAGACAACGTTGTTGCCTTCAAGGCAACAAGGCTGTCTTCAAGACCTCTAGCAGTCTTCAAGACATAAGAACATAAGAAAGGAGGAACACTGCAGCACGCCTGTTGGCCCATACTAGGCAGGTCCTTCACAATCCATCCCACTAACAGGATATTAGCCCAACCCAATTTACAATGCTACCCAAGCAATAAGCTCTGAAAATTCAATTTTCCCATGTGCAAGACCCAGTCAAATCCAACCCCTCTCATTTATGTATTTGTCCAACCTAAATTTGAAACTACCCAAGGTTTTAGCCTCAATAACCCTACTAGGCAGACTGTTCCACTCATCAACTACCCTATTTGAATCCATTACTGCGGGTTCTCTCTTTAAGAGATATTCTCAAGACTTTATTTATATCCCCTTTGTTAATACCCATCTTCCACTTATACACTTCGATCATGTCTTCCCTCATTCTTCGTCTTACAAGTGAATGTAATTTAAGGGTCTTCAATCTTTCTTCATACGGAAGATTTCTAATGATATGAATTAACTTTGTCATTCTACGCTGAATGTTTTCTAACGAATTTATATCCATTCTGTAAAATGGAGACCAGAACTGAGCTGTATAATCTAGGTGAGGCCTTACTAATGATGTATAAAGCTGTAGTATAACCGCTGGACTTCTGTTGCTTACACTTCTTGATATAAATCCCAGTAATCTGTTTGCCTTATTACGTACACTTATGCATTGCTCTCTTGGTTTAAGGTTGCTGCTTACCATAACCCCCAAGTCCTTTTCGCAATCTGTATGGCTAAGTTCTACATTATTATTTAACTTGAAAGTGCTTGGGTTATGGACACTCCCTAGCTTCAGAACCTTGCATTTATTTACACTGAACTGCATCTGCCACTTTTCTGACCACGAATTAAGTTTGTCTAAATCTTCCTGAAGTTCTATGACATCTATGTTTGAATCAATTATCCTACCTATCTTCGTGTCGTCGCGAATTTGCTCATATCACTAGTAATTCCCTCATCAAGGTCATTGATATATATTGTAAACAACGACGGGCCAAAGACTGATCCCTGTGGAACTCCACTTGTTACAGATCCCCATTCGGATTTAACCCCATTTATGCACACTTCTGCTTCCTGTTCGTGAGCCATGACTCGATCCATGATAATACTTTTCCCCCAATGCCATGAGCTGCTACTTTCTTTAATAGTCTCTAAATAAACAATATCGAATTCTTTATCGTGATCAACAGCCTCAAAAGCTTTACTGAAGAAGGTTAATAAATTAGATAGGCAGGAACGGCCCCTCGTGAATCCATGCTGAGTATCATTAATCAAATTATGGTTATCAAGATGGCTTCTTATGATATCAGCTATAATTGACTCTAGTAATTTACCAACAATTGAGGTTAGGCTTATTGGGCGGTAATTTGACGGTAACGCCTTGTCCCCATCTTCCACATATCAGACACTACACCTGTTTGAAGAGATAGATTAAAAATGTTTGTTAATGGTTCACAGAGTTCCATTTTGCATTCCTTAAGAACCCTTGCCCACAGGATGGGTATGGGGTGCATAATAAAGATATCAAACTAACCTTGCAAAATGCTCATCAGGACCCGGCAATTTATTTTGTTTCAGTCGGTCTAGTTGTTTCATAACCATTTCGCTAGGGACTGTGATATTACATAATTTATCTTCTTCAGGGCCACTATAACAATTAATTACTGGGATATTATTAGTGTCTTCCTGTGTGAAAACCGAGAGAAAATAATTATTAAAAATAGAGCACATATCATTCTCCTTGTCAGTAAGATGCCCAGAGTTATTTTTAAGGGGACCTATCTTATCTCTAACTTTTGTTCTATAAACCTGGAAAAAACTTTTAGGGTTAGTTTTTGAATCCCTAGCAACTTTAATTTCATAGTCCAATTTAGCTTTTCTTATCCCCTTCTTAACGTCCCTCTTAATGTCAGTATACTGATTTATAAGATGACCCTCACCTCTTTTGATACCCCTATAAATTCATTTCTTCTTCCCTAAAAGATATTTGAGCCTATTATTCATCCATTTTGGGTCATTTCTACTTGATCTAATTTCTTTATATGGGATAAATGTTCTTTGGGCAGCCTGTAAAGTGTTAAGAAAACTGTCATATTGATAGCTCTCTTCGTTACCCCAGTCCTCAGATGATAAGTGTTCTCTAAGCCCATTGTAATCTGCTAAGCGAAAATCTGGGACCGTTACTAAATTATCCCTACTATCATACATCCATTCAATGCTAAAGGTAATTGACTTGTGGTCGCTTGAGCCGAGTTCCTCTGTAATTTCTAAATTAATAAGAAGAGTTTCCTTGTTTGCCAGAACCAAATCAAGTAGGTTATTTCCCCTTGTAGGTTCTGTTACAAACTGCTTCAAAAAACAATCCTGAACTACTTCTAAAAAGTCGTTAGATTCTAAATTCCCTGACAAGAAATTCCAATTAATCTGACTAAAGTTAAAGTCCCCTAGAATTACTACGTTATCCTTTATACCCATTTTTATGCAACAATTTAAATGATCACGGACATAGACTGCCACCCACCCTAGTTGCTTCAAACCTCTGTCTGAAGATCCTGTTCTTGAAGATCCTGGCTGTCCTTGAGATCCCATGTGTTTGAAGACCCTGGATGTCTTGAAGATCCTGGCATGTCTTGAAGATCCCTGCTGCTCTTGAAGATCCCTGGCTGTCTTGAAGATCCCTGGCTGTCTTGAAGATCCCTGGTTGTCTTGAAGATCCCTGGCTGTCTTGAAGATCCCTGGATGTCTTGAAGATCCCTGGCTGTCTTGAAGATCCCTGGATGTCTTGAAGATCCCTGGCTGTCTTGAAGATCCCTGGTTGTCTTGAAGATCCCTGGCTGTCTTGAAGATCCCTGGATGTCTTGAAGATCCCTGGATGTCTTGAAGATCCCTGGCTGTCTTGAAGATCCCTGGATGTCTTGAAGATCCCTGGATGTCTTGAAGATCCCTGGCTGTCTTGAAGATCCCTGGCTGTCTTGAAGATCCCTGGATGTCTTGAAGATCCCTGGCTGTCTTGAAGATCCCTGGTTGTCTTGAAGATCCCTGGCTGTCTTGAAGATCCCTGGATGTCTTGAAGATCCTTGGATGTCTTGAAGATCCATGGCTGTCTTGAAGATCCCTGGTTGTCTTGAAGATCCCTGGCTGTCTTGAAGATCCCTGGATGACTTGAAGATCCCTGGCTGTCTTGAAGATCTCTGGATGTCTTGAAGATCCTGGCTGTCTTGAAGATCCTGGATGTCTTGAAGATCCCTGGCTGTCTTGAAGATCCCTGGATGTCTTGAAGATCCCTGGCTGTCTTGAAGATCCCTGGATGTCTTGAAGATCCCTGGCTGTCTTGAAGATCCCTGGATGTCTTGAAGATCCCTGGATGTCTTGAAGATCCCTGGATGTCTTGAAGATCCCTGGCTGTCTTGAAGATCCCTGGATGTCTTGAAGATCCCTGGCTGTCTTGAAGATCCCTGGTTGTCTTGAAGATCCCTGGTTGTCTTGAAGATCCCTGGTTGTCTTGAAGATCCCTGGTTGTCTTGAAGATCCCTGGTTGTCTTGAAGATCCCTGGATGTCTTGAAGATCCCTGGTTGTCTTGAAGATCCCTGGTTGTCTTGAAGATCCCTGGTTGTCTTGAAGATCCCTGGTTGTCTTGAAGATCCCTGGTGTCTGAGACTGTGTCTTGAAGATCCCTGGTTGTTGAATCTTGAAGATCCCTGGTTGTCTTGAAGATCCCTGGTTGTCTTGAAGATCCCTGGTTGTCTTGAAGGATCCTGGTTGTCTTGAAGATCCTGGTTGTCTTGAAGATCCCTGGTTGTCTTGAAGATCCTGGTTGTCTTGAAGATCCTGGTTGTCTTGAAGATCCCTGGATGTCTTGAAGATCCTGGTGTCTTGAAGATCCCTGGTTGTCTTGAAGATCCTGTTGTCTTGAAGATCCCTGGATGTCTTGAAGATCCTGGTGTCTTGAAGATCCTGGTGTCTTGGAAGATCCCTGGTGTCTTGAAGATCCCTGGATGTCTTGAAGATCCCTGGATGTCTTGAAGATCCTGATGTCTTGGAAGATCCCTGGATGTCTTGAGATCCTGCTGTCTTGAAGATCCTTGGTTGTCTTGAAGACCCTGGATGTCTTGAAGATCCCTGGATTCTTGAAGATCCTGGGTCTTGAAGATTGATCTTGGGTGTCTTGAAGATCCTAGGTTTCTTGAAGATCTGCTGTTTGAAGATCCCTGGTGTTTGAAGACCTGGTGTCTTGAAGACTCCTGGTGTCTTGAAGATCTGGTGTCTTGAAGATCCTGGTGTCTTGAAGATCCTGGTTGTCTTGAAGACGTTTGAACGTTACCAGGTGGTTTAAACTGGTTGTGTGGTGTAGACTGTGTGAAGATGTGGTTGTTGAAGATCGTGTGTTTGAAGATGTGTTTGTAGTGTTGTGAGTTAGTGTGTGTTGTGTGTGTGTGTGTGTGTGTGTGTGTGTGTGGTGTTGATGATGAGAGGAGTTGAAGAAGTAGGGTGTGTGTGAAGAAGTAGGAGAGAGGAGAAAACAGATAGGTTTAATGCAGACAGCAGGTATCGGGGTCGACGTCCCCGCGTTCTGGTACCAGATCGGGCCTACTCTTTTGCTGTTCTGGTCAACCAGGCTGTTACTGCTGGCTGCACGCAAACCAACGTAGGAACCACAGCCTAACTGGTCAGGTACTGACTTTAGATGTCTGTCCAGCTCCCTCTTGAAGACAGCTATGAGGTCTCGAAGACAGCTAGGGAGTCTTGAAGATAGGAGTATTGAAGACAGCTAGGGGTCTTGAAGACAGTTAGGGGTTTTGAAGACAGTTAGGGGTTTTGAAGACAGCTAGGAGTTTTGAAGACAGCTAGGGGTTTTGAAGACAGCTAGGGGTTTTGAAGACAGCTAGGGGTTTTGAAGACAGTTAGGGGTTTTGAAGACAGTAGGGTTTTGAAGACAGCTAGGGGTTTTGAAGACAGCTAGGGGTTTTGAAGACAGCTAGGGGTTTGAAGACAGCTAGGGTTTTGAAGACAGCTAGGGTTTTGAAGACAGCTAGGGGTTTGAAGACAGTAGTCTTGAAGACAGTAGGGTTTTGAAGACAGATAGGGGTTTTGAAGACAGTAGGGTTTGAAGACAGTTAGGGTTTTGAAGACAGCTAGGGTTTTGAAGACAGCTAGGGTTTTGAGAAGACAGCTAGGGTTTTGAAGACATAGGTTTGAAGACAGTAGGGTTTTGAAGACAGCTAGGGGTTTTGAAGACAGTAGAGGTTTTGAAGACAGCTAGGGGTTTTGAAGACAGATAGGGGTTTTGAAGACAGCTAGGGGTTTTGAAGACAGCTAGGGGTTTTGAAGACAGCTAGGGGTTTTGAAGACAGCTAGGGGTTTTGAAGACAGATAGGGGTTTTGAAGACAGTAGAGGTTTTGAAGACAGCTAGGGGTTTTGAAGAAGCTAGTTAACAGAGGTTTTGAAGACAGCAGGTTGAAAGCAGGGTTTTGAAGACAGCTAGGGGTTTTGAAGACAGCTAGGGGTTTTGAAGACAGCTAGGGGTTTTGAAGACAGATAGGGGTTTTGAAGACAGTAGAGGTTTTGAAGACAGCTAGGGGTTTTGAAGACAGCAGGGTTAACAGTAGGGTTTTGAAGACAGCTAGGGTTTTGAAGACAGCTAGGGGTTTGAAGACAGCTAGGGTTTGAAGACAGCTAGGGTTTTGAAGACAGCTAGGGTTTTGAAGACAGCTAGGGGTTTTGAAGACAGCTAGGGGTTTTGAAGACAGATAGGGTTTTGAAGACAGCTAGGGGTTTTGAAGACAGCTAGGGTTTTGAAGACAGCTAGGGGTTTTGAAGACAGCTAGGGGTTTTGAAGACAGCTAGGGGTTTTGAAGACAGCTAGGGGTTTTGAAGACAGCTAGGGGTTTTGAAGACAGCTAGGGGTTTTGAAGACAGATAGGAGTTTTGAAGACAGCTAGGGGTTTTGAAGACAGCTAGGGTTTGAAACAGCTAGGGTTTAAGACAGATAGGGTTTTGAAGACAGTAGAGGTTTTGAAGACAGCTAGGGGTTTTGAAGACAGCTAGGGGTTTTGAAGACAGGTAGGGGTTTTGAAGACAGCTAGGGGTTTTGAAGACAGCTAGGGGTTTTGAAGACAGATAGGAGTTTTGAAGACAGCTAGGGGTTTTGAAACAGCTAGGGGTTTTGAAGACAGCTAGGGGTCTTGAAGACAGTTAAGGGTTTTGAAGACAGCTAGGGGTTTTGAAGACAGCTAGGGGTTTTGAAGACAGCTAGGGGGTTTTGAAGACAGCTATGGGGTTTTGAAGACAGCTAGGAGTTTTGAAGACAGATAGGGGTTTTGAAGACAGCTATGGGTTTTGAAAACAGCTAGGGGTCTTGAAGACAGCTAGGGGTCTTGAAGACAGCCAGGGGTCTTGAAGTCAGGTAGTGATAGTTAAAGGGGTCTTGAAGATGTTTTACTTGAGTTGTAAGCAGTCAGAAGTGTGCTAGGGTAGCTAGTAGAGAGGTTAAGTATACTGACATAGATTAGCTTCTTTACTGGATAAATTGGTTCGGCAGTCTAGCAGAGATTGAACATACAGAGGCAGTCCTTGGGAGAGGTGCTGACAGAAGAGTCGCTGGTTGAGGAGTGAGAGAGAGGCATGGCAGCATGGGCCTACTTCAATGACTGACCTCTGGTGGGAATTTTAGTAACTAGGCCTACACAGTAACTTGCTCTACAGGAGAATATGAGAACCAAACATGCAGGTTTACCGTCCACATTTTGCTCGGCCAAGCACCTTGGGTCATCTCGACACAACACAGATGGGCAGGACGAAAAAAATACATTCACCATGGGACTGGCTTTGGCTTACCCCTATATACATGGGACATCAGGACACCACTAGAGCATAATTCTTCTTACATACAAGTTGTTCACAGAGCTGTGAAGACATCAGGCTTGTCTGAACATCAAGGGACACTGAACCATCCACACATCTGTCAACAATGACTGACAGTAGCAGTTCCTAGGGTGTGTCGTGTGATATACAAAGGCAGCACTGCCCTGGCTTATGATAATACACGCTGCATGAACCAAACTTCCAGTTCTATTATAACGCAAATATTATAATACTACTTTGGGTACCCCTAGAAAAACGTAAATTACATATGTACACGGTGTAGTCCACCCTGACTCGGTGTAGTCCACCCTGACTCGGTGTAGTCCACCCTGACTCGGTGTAGTCCACCCTGACTCGGTGTAGTCCACCCTGACTCGGTGTAGTCCACCCTGACTCCACTGTCTGGCTATACAATGTATGAGTACTGATGCCCATGTCAGCAAGACAGTGTAGTCAGTATAGGAGTCGGACAAGTCAATAGGTGTGTCAATGTCACAGAAATGTACTGCTGTCCTGGGTCTCAGACCCAGGACAGAGACCTCTTGGGTCTTAGACCTATGGTCTGAGACCCAAGAGGACAGTCATTGGTCATATTAGCGACAGGTTGTCGCTAGTGTCACTCTGGTTGTGGCTTTGCAACGCACGTTCGTGCAGCTTAACCTCGGCTTGTACATTATCATTGTCCTTCATGTGGTCAAGATGAGCTTCCTTGGTCACTCCTGTGGCAATCTCCCTCACCTGGAACTTGTTGCCGTGGAGCTGTCTGAGGACACGGTAAGGACCAACAAATTTGGGAATTGGCTTATACATACTAGGGGTGTGTATAGGATTTTGCAACATTACTTTGCAACCTGATACAACCTGACTCTCATTAGCAATAGCGTTACAATTAGACGTAAAATTATCTGCTGCTTTCTTGAGATTTTCTCGTACTCTCTGAAAGACATGACATTGTCAATGTCATATATGGGCTGAGGCGGGGCAAAGAGAATTTTATAGGGCAAACGCTTGTCATAGCCATACAATGCGAAGTGGGGCGTCTCACGCGTCGTGCACCGGGATGACGTGCACCTACTGGCACTTGATGTACGTCAGATCTAGAGCAAACATCCTGCTTTATGACATTTATGAACTCCGACCCATTGTCCGGCAGAAGGACACATGGGCAAGTACGACGGAGACATTATCCTCAGAGAATATTTATCAGGGATGGGTACTAGTTCACAGTACCTGTGTCAAGTTATCCACCATTACTATCAGGTGTTTATTACCCTTCTCTGAGGTCGAGAAGTTCGTCAACAGGTCGACGGAAGTTCTCTCGCAGGGCTCCTGCGTAATAGGATACTTAATAATGGGGTTAGGACCGGTGACAGTACCTTAGTACTGGAGGCAGACAACACACTTATGCATGTACTTAGCAATTTCCGCTGCCAACCTAGGCCAGAAAAATTTCATTCTTGCCTGTCAGCCAAATCGGACTTTACCTGGATCCGCTGCTCCTGGGATGTCGTGAACCACCTTCAGGGTTGCTGGTAATAAGGATGATAGCTAGGAGTCTTGAAGACAGCTAGCGATCTTGAAGACAGTTAGGGGGTCTTGAAGACAACTAGGAGGCAGTTTAACAGTCTTGGTCCTCTTACACTTACAATGTTACCTCTCAGTGTACTCACAACACTCCTGCTTTTCACTAGTGATAAATTACTGTCTACAGTGACTCTTGCTGTCGTAGGCAGTGATTTCTGTGTGCAGATTTGTCACCAGTCCCTCTAGGATTTCCAGGTGTAAATTATGATGTATCTTTCTCGCCTGCGTTCCAGGGAGTATAGGTCCAGGGAGTGTAGATGTACAGGAGTACAAGTCAAGGGACTTAAGACCAATGTTACACACAACTAACTAGCCACTACCATCCACAGGATGGATATGAAGTACACAATAAACTAGCCACTATCATCCACAAGATGGATATGAGGTACACAATAGACTAGCCACTATCATCCACAAGATGGATATGAGGTGCACAATAAACTAGCCACTACCATTCACAGGATGGATATGAGGTGCACAACAAACTAGCCACTACCATCCACAGGATGGACATGAGGTACACAATAAACTAGCCACTACTAGCCACTACTATCCACAGGATGGATATGAGGTGCACAATAAACTAGCTACTACCATTCACAGGATGGGTATGAGGTACATAATAAACTGTCGGCGGTTGTGAGGCCGATGCCCGGTGGGACGCCTCTCACATGAGCGGGTATTGTGACGTCACACGCAAAGGGACCGGCTATGTAAAGCTAAGATGATTCTAATACACTACACAAGTGTATTCATATTACTGGCACTGACAGGATGGATACGAGGTACACAATAAACTAGCCACTACCATCCACAGGATGGATACGAGGTACACAATAAACTAGCCACTACCATCCACAGGATGGATATGAGGTGCACAATACAAATGCCTAGCCACTACCATCCACAGGATGGATATGAGGTGCACAAAAACTAGCCACTACCATCCACAGGATGGATATGAGGTACACAATAAACTAGCCACTACCATCCACAGGATGGATATGAGGTGCACAATAAACTAGCCACTACCATCCACAGGATGGATATGAGGTACACAATAAACTAGCCACTACCATCCACAGGATGGATATGAGGTGCACAATAAACTAGCCACTACCATCCACAGGATGGATATGAGGTACACAATAAACTAGCCACTACCATCCACAGGATGGATATGACGTACACAACAAACTAGCCACTACCATCCACAGGATGGACATGAGGTACACAATAAACTAGCCACTACCATACATAGGATGAATATGAGGTGCACAATAAACTAGCCAATACCATCCACAGGATGGATATGAGGTGCACAACAAACTAGCCACTACCATCCACAGGATGGACATGAGGTACACAATAAACTAGCCACTACTATCCGCAGGATGGACATGAGGTACACAATTAAACCAGCCACTACCACCCACACAATGAGTATGTGGTGACTACCACACACACCATGGGTATGTGGTGACTACCATCCACACCATGGGTATGTGGTGACTACCACCCACACCATGGGTATGTGGTAACTACCATCCACACCATGGGTGTGTGGTGACTACCACCCACACCATGGGTGTGTGGTGACTACCACCCACACCATGGGTATGTGGTGACTACCACCCACACCATGGTTATGTGGTGACTACCACCCACACCATGGGTATGTGGCGACTACCACCCACACCATGGGTATGTGGTAACTACCATCCACACCATGGGTGTGTGGTGACTACCACCCACACCATGGGTGTGTGGTGACTACCACCCACACCATGGGTGTGTGGTGACTACCACCCACACCATGGGTATGTGGTGACTACCACCCACACCATGGTTATGTGGTGACTACCACCCACACCATGGGTATGTGGCGACTACCACCCACACCATGGGTATGTGGTAACTACCATCCACACCATGGGTATGTGGTAACTACCATCCACACCATGGGTGTGTGGTGACTACACCCACACCATGGGTGTGTGGTGACTACCACCCACACCATGGGTATGTGGTGACTACCACCCACACCATGGTTATGTGGTGACTACCACCCACACCATGGGTATGTGGCGACTACCACCCACACCACGGGTATGTGGTGACTACCACCCACACCATGGGTATTACCTGGAGTTTACCTGGAGAGAATTCCAGGGGTCAACGCCCCGGCGGCCCGGTCTGTGACTACCACCCACACCATGGGTATGTGGTGACTACCACCCACACCATGGGTATGTGGTGACTACCACCACACCAGTGTATGGGCCCCCATGTGGTGACTACCACCCACACCATGGGTATGTGGTGACTACCACCCACACCATGGGTCACTACCACCACAACCTATGGGTCACCAGGGTCACTACTGTCACCAGCATTACTACTGTCACCAGGGTCACTACTGTCACCAACAGGTCACTACTATCACCAGGGTCACTACTGTCACCAGGGTCAATTTTACATGCTCTCTTCTGATGGTCTCTATTACAGTGACTTTACCAGAACCTCCCCAGCATCCCTACCTCAATAACATTACCAACATCTCTCTCATCTCGCCCAATATTTCATAAGAACATAAGAACATAAGAAAGGAGGAACACTGCAGCAGGCCTGTTGGGCCCCCTACTACAGGTCCTTCACAATCCGTCCCACTAACAGAATATTTGCTCAACCCAATTTTCAATGCTACCCAAGAAATAAGCTTTGACAATTCTACCCACTCATGCGCGAGTCCCACTCAAATCCAACCCTCCACTCATGAATTTATCCAACCTAAATTTGAAACTACCCAAGGTCCTAGCTTCAATAACCCTACTGGGCAGACTGTTCCACTCATCAACTACCCTTTTTCCCAAAACCCAATACTTTCCTATATCCTTTCTAAATCTAAACTTATCTAACTTGAATCCATTATTGGGTTTTTCTTGGAGAGTATCCTCAAGACCTTTTATATCCCCTTTGTTAATACCCATTTTCCACTTGTATACCTCGATCATGTCTCCCCTCATTCTACGTCTTACAAGTGAATGTAATTTTAGGGTCTTCAATTTTTTCTTCGTGGAAGATTTCTAATGCTAGTATTAATTTAGTCATTCTACTGAATGTTTTCTAACAATTTATGTCCATTCTAATATGGAGACCAGAACTGAGCTGCGTAATCTAGGTGAGGCCTTACTAGATGTATAAAGCTGTAATATAACCTCTGGACTTCTGTTGCTAAACTTCTTGATATAAACCGAAACATTTGCCTTATTACGTACGCTTAGGCATTGCTGTCTTGGTTTTAAGGTTTTTGGGACCCTCACCCCCAAGTCCTTCTCGCAACAGGCTAATTCTCGATTTTAAATTATAAGTGCTTGTATGGACCTGAGCCAGAACCTTCATTTATCTACTTTAACGCATCTGCCACTTTTTTTACCACAAATTAAGTTTGTCAAATCTTCCGGTTCATGAATCGTTTGAATCAAATCCTACCTATCTTCGTGTCGTCGGCGAATTTGTCATATCACTAGAATTCCCCACAAGGTCATTGAAAATATTATAAATAACAATGGGCCAAAACTGATCCCTGTGGAACAACTTGTTACAAGTCCCCATTCGGATTTAACCCCATTTATGCACATTTCGGAAATTAGACACATATGCAACACTTGGGATCTTTTTAGGGAAAAGTTTTTCCACAAAATGGCTTCATCAGTCCATAAAGGGGAATCGTAAAACAGGAGGAGTGGAGGTTTTGGCCCCAATCTTCAGACGATGTTTCCCGTCCATCAATCTTGAATAGAATAACAGCATATGAGCAGAGGGAAACCAATACTGTAGACAGGGGGGGTGCAGCAGTAGTAGGGGGGCCATTTGTTCAATGTGGAAGAGGTCGTGCCCAAGGAAAGGCAAGCGAAGTCCCCCTATTAAGATACCCAAAATGTTGCAGTGTCGACAGGATTTTGAATGGTTCAAGAACCGACGAGGAAATTGACAAATGCAACACTTGGGTATCTTTATTGAGGAAACGTTTGCCACAGGGCTTCATGGGGCCATACAAAGGAGAATCGTGAAGAAAGGGGGAGTGTGAGGTTGTCAGGCCCCCAATCTTCAGACGATGTTGTCGTCCATCAATCGAAT
>WNWK01045574.1:0-14666 GCA_009830355.1 Cherax destructor
ATTATTGTTTGTTAGTGTAATTCATAATTATTATTAGAATTTTGTAAATAAACTTTAAAAATAAATTACGATTTGCCTTCACTGTCAATGACTGTGACAGCAGTTCGTATAGGGAAAAAATTATCAGCATTTAGGTCACTCTATTGACTAGATTTTGTAGCTTTTACAACTTATTAATTCAATAACTTTGAATAAGTCACTTCTCCGGCCATGTGCTGTTCTTCCTACAAGAGTGATGGACTGAACACATCGATTCCAGGCTGAGGGACTGATTACCTTAAACTCCTCCTCTCCTTACCCGTTTCTGCTTTGTATGGGACTGATAAAGCCCATCTGTGTGGCGAAACATAAGAACATAAGAACATAAGAAAGGAGGAACACTGCAGCAGGCCTGTTGGCCCATACTAGGCAGGTCCTGCACAATCCATCCCACTAACAGAATAATTTCCCAACCTAATTTTCAATTCTATCCAAGAAATAAGCTTTAATGATTCTATTAACTTAAGTGCGAGTCCCACTCAAATCCAACCCCTCTCACTCATGTATTTATCCAACCTAAATTTGAAACTGCCCAAGGTCCTAGCTTCAATAACCCTACTAGGCAGACTGTTCCACTCATCAACTACCCTATTTCCAAACCAATATTTTCCTATATCCTTTCTAAATCTAAACTTATCCAATTTGAATCCATTATTGCGGGTTCTCTCTTGGAGAGATATCCTCAAGACCTTATTTATATCCCCCTTATTAATACCCATCTTCCACTTATATACCTCGATCATGTCTCCCCTCATTCTTCGTTTTACAAGTGAATGTAATTGAAGGGTCTTCAATCTTTCTTCATACGGAAGATTTCTAATGCTATGAATTAACTTTGTCATTCGTCGCTGAATGTTTTCTAACGAATTTATATCCATTCTGTAAAATGGAGACCAGAACTGAGCTGCGTAATCTAGGTGAGGCCTTACTAATGATGTATAAAGCTGTAATATAACCGCTGGACTTCTGTTGTTTACACTTCTTGATATAAATCCCAGTAATCTATTTGCTTTATTTCTTACGGTTAGGCATTGCTGACTTGGTTTAAGGTTGCTGCTTACCATAACCCCCAAATCCTTTTCGCATTCTATACGGCTGAGTTCAACATTATTAAGCTGGTAGGTGCTAGGGTTATGAACATTCCCGAGCTTTAGAACTTTGCACTTATCTACATTGAACTGCATCTGCCACTTTTCTGACCACGAATTGAGTTTGTCTAAATCCTCCTGAAGTTCCCTGACATCTACGTCTGAATCGATTATCCTACCTATCTTCGTGTCATCAGCGAATTTGCTCATATCACTAGTAATTCCCTCGTCAAGGTCATTTATATATATTATAAACAACAACAGGCCCAAAACCGATCCCTGTGGAACGCCACTTGTTACAGATCCCCACTCAGATTTAACCCCATTAATGCACACCCTCTGCTTCCTATTGGTGAGCCATGACTCGATCCATGAAAACACTTTCCCCCCAATGCCGTGAGCAGCCACTTTCTTTAACAGTCTCTGATGTGGTACTCTATCAAAAGCCTTACTAAAATCCAAATAAACAATATCGAATTCTTTATCATGATCAACTGCCTCAAAAGCCTTACTGAAAAAAAGTTAATAAATTAGTTAGGCAGGAACGGCCCCTGGTGAATCCATGTTGAGTATCATTAATCAAATTATGCCTATCGACCTCTTTAAGGGGGGCTCCTTGTCGTGGTAAAGAGGCTATCGGTCTGAGGAATTGGACCTCTTGGTCTTCTTCCTCAGACTGAACCTAATTACCCCCCAATCCCCCCTCCCTTTTCCCATCTTCCCCATCCTCCCTTTTCCATTTCCTCCTCCCCCTCCTCCTCATCCCTCCCTTATTTCCTTCCCATTTTTACCCTGGGAGCTTCTCTCCACAGGCATTCTAGTTCCTAGGTAGGGGGAAGGGTACCGTGGTCCATTCCCATTCCGTTGAGGTTCTTGGCGGTGGTGTAGTTTGCCGTGGAATCTGGATCGCCTGGGGATGTCCCAATCCTCTCCGGTCTCCCGGGGGTGGCCTTGGTATCTTTCGGGCGACGGTGTATCTCTGGAGGCCACCTTTCGGATTCCGGGGTGGTGGCCGAAGGCGGTATGCTTTGTGGCGGATATCCGGCCGCCCTCTCTTTGTCCGCCGAGGTGGCTCGGTGGATGTGAGGTTGCTATCCCGGATTGCTGGTTTACTGGCATGAAGGGTAGGGTATGGCACGGGTTCCATGCAGCATCTGCACTACTTGCGGTGTTGAGGTCCTCTTGGGCGCGGAGGGGATTTACGCCCTTTCATTCCTCCTAGCAGCTATTCCTCCACGTTCCCTCCTTTTTATTCTTTTTTTATTTTTATTTTCTTTTCTTCTTTCTTTTTTTCTTAAAAACAAAAGAAAGAAGTAACTAACCATGGATGCCCTAATCCGTGACTCTACCCCGGCCCCTTGATACCGCACCTAGTTCTGACCCTACCTTGTTAATGGATAACTCTTCGGACAACCCTAATACCCCTGTACCTGACGCAGGTGCCAGTTCGTCACCTGCTTCAGGTCCCAGGGACCTGACTGGCCCTTTCGATACATCTGACCTTCGCTCTTCTCTGACCTTGATTCCGGTTTCTCCCTCGACGGTGCGGCAATTTTTGAATCGCTCGCCCGTCTCACATCGGACCACCCCTGGTCCAACACCCAAACGACCAAGACCCACACATGACGATTCGACACTTTCTTCTCGTTCCTCTCAGAAACGACAAGCTCGTCGCGCACTCCCCTTAAACTCTCTGTTTCAAACTACTCAATGGACAAAGTTTTTTACTCTGCGACCGACTTCTCCTAATACCTATCTTTCAGACCATAGTATTGGTAAAGCTCTGCTACGCCATGTTGGTAAAGACATCTCATTTCACGCTCTCAAGAGCGGCACTCACATCATCACGGTCCAGAATGCTGGCCAAGCTTGCGATCTTTCTCTTCTTACAACCATAGATTCTGCTCCTGTTACTATTGACAAGCACCATTCCCTCAATTCTTGTTGTGGTTCTGTCATTTTGCCCCACACCATTGTCCAACGGAATTTCCAGACATGTGGTGATGACATTTTCGAGCAGCTGAGCTCCAAGAACTCCCTATCCTTAAAGTTGACACTTTTGTCCTCCCGCCAATAAGCGAAGACGTTATCCTTGCAATATAGCTCGTTTAACATTTGACTGCCGTGAACTACCACCTTCGGTTTACATTGCAGGTCAACGTTTGCAAGTCGAAAGGTGACCCTACACCGCAACAGTGTAGGAACTGCTGGCGTTTTGGTCATCCAGCGAAATATTGCAGGTCCATGGCCGAATGCCCAGTCTGTGGTGCTGACGACCATGCCAGTTCTTCTTGTACTCTACCTCCCTCTTGCCTTAACTGTCATGAGGCACATCCGTCGTATTCTCGCCGTTGTCAGGTTTACCTGAATGAGCGGGAAATTCGTTGTCTCAAAGAGGCGGAAGGCTTCTCATATGCTATGGCCGTCTCTCATCTACGCCTTCAAGGGAGACTTCCCCGCATTCCCTATTCTCGAATTGCTAAACGTCGCCCCGCTTCTGGGGTCCCAACTTCCACGGCTTCCTCTGTGGTCGCCTCATCCTCAATCACCCCTGTCTCGAATCCTTTTGATATTCTTGGCTCCGAGGTCCCTACCACGGCTTCCCATACTGTCCACACTCCTTCCTCTACTCACTCGCACACTTCTGAGTCTACACGTCCTCGTCCTTCACCTAAACCTCAGCGCCCCCCTTCTCATAAGCCTGGCAAAAATCCCTACTGCCAGGTTCTTCGCCTCTGCCTAGTTCTATAACGTGTGTGGAGGTTCATCCTCCTCCTCATACACTACCTTCATCCCCTGTCCCCTCCCAAGCCCCTTCGACAGTTTCCTCTTCTATCTCCTCGCCCTCTACTTTAGTACAGTCTATAGACTCCCGATCGTTGCTCACTCTTCTTCCATTTCTAATGTAGTCCCACATTCTGCATTTTTGACTTCGAAACACTGGAAGCTATTGCAGAATATATTACAGAGACTGGACAGATGATGGACACTACTCCACCTGAGGTTCCTCATCTCTCTTCTTCGTCTCAACCCCCCCTTCCTTCACAACGTCCTCCTCCTTCTCTGATTACAGGTCTTCCGCTACCTCCACACGTGGACTTTTCTAACCCTAGTCCATAGATTCCTCTCACTTCCACTTATATCTTTCTCTCCATAAATCATGGCTTATTTACAGTGGAATATCCGAGGCCTCAGGGGTAACCGGGGTGAGCTTCAGGTGTTGCTCTCTCAGTTTTTCCCTGTTGGGGTCTGTTTGCAAGAACCCAAATTACAATCCACTGTTATCAGGCCCTTTTCAGGCTATGATTTGTTATATTCATCGGATCCTTTTTCCGATGGAACCTTTAACGAAAGTGCTCTTCTTATACGCACTGGTGTTCCATACCGTCAGCTCTATGTTCCTTCTTCCTTACATTACACGCAGCCCGTATCCACTTGAATAAGTGGTATACACTCTGTTCTTTATATCTCTCCCTTCAGGGCAATGTCTATCCCAGATGTTGATTTTCTGGTTTCTTCCTTACCGCCACCCTTCTATTACTTGGCGATATTAACGCACACCATTTTCTCTGGGAGGATCGCACTGTGACTCCCGTGGCATTCAGTTGGAGGCATTTCTTGCTTCTCTTCCCTCCATGTTTTAAATACAGGTACTCCTACCCATTTTTATCCCGAACTCATTCTTTCTCCTGCATCGATCTTTCCATCTGCTCTTCATCTACTGTCCTTGACTTCACCTGGTCTGTCCTCCCGGACTTACATGACAGCGATCATTTTCCAATCATCCTTAAGTCCCCTCTGTTTTCTCCACCTCCTCATTGCCCACGCTGGCAATTTGACCGGGCGAAATGGGACCTTTACGCACATCTTACTGCCTTTCATGAGGTTCCTACCTCGTCCTCCATTGATGAGGTTTTACATCTCTTTTCGTCCTCCATCTTCACAGCGGCTTCACATTCTATTCCCCAAACCTCGGGCAAGCATCCTCAGAAGTGCGTGCCTTGGTGGTCTCCTGCTTGTGCTCGGGCAGTGCGTTTGAAACGCGCTGCATGGGGCAGTATCGATATAACAGAACCACAGAGAGACTCCTTGATTTCAAGCAGAAGAGAGCTATTGCTCGTCGTGTCATACGTGATGCTAAACGCACTTGCTGGCGAGATTACGTTTCTACTGTCACTTCGGCTTCCTCGATGAGTGCAGTCTGGAAGAAAGTGCGGAAATTAAGTGGTAAATTCTCCCCTGACCCGGCTCCTGTTCTTCAGGTTGCTGGTGTCGATATAGCACACCCCCTTGCCGTTGCCACTGAAATTGGTAACCATCTCGTCCGCATTTCTCAGGGGCTCCATCTATGCCCCTCGTTCCTTTCTTCTAAGTCTGCCAGCGAGTTAAAGCCCTTAGATTTTTCTTCTCTTAGAGAAGAATCCTATAATGTGCCTTTTACCCTTCAAGAACTGGAGGCAACACTCTCTGCTTGCCGATCATCGGCAGCTGGGCCAGACGGCATACATATTCGTATGCTACAGCATTTACATCAGTCTGCTCTTACTGTCCTCTTACGACTCTTTAATCTTATATGGTCGCAAGGAGTTATTCCCCAGCTGTGGAAGTCTGCTATTGTTCTCCCTTTTCGAAAACAAGGTGCTACGGGACGTGATCCCTCTCACTACCGTCCCATCGCTCTTACCAGTGCAGTTTGCAAGGTGATGGAACGTCTAGTTAATAGACGTTTGATGTGGTATTTAGAGACTCACAATAGTCTCTCCCCTAGTCAGTATGGTTTCCGTAAGGGCCGTTCTGCCATTGACCCCTTGCTGCGCTTGGATACATATATTCGTAATGCCTTTGCGAATAACCATTCGGTTATCACTATCTTTTTCGACCTTGAGAAGGCTTATGATACAACTTGGAGATATAATATCTTGGCCCAGGCCCACTCCTTAGGCCTCCGAGGCAACCTACCATTCTTTCTTAAGGCTTTCTTAACTGACAGACATTTCGGGTCCGGGTTAGTAATGAACTCTCCCCGGAATTTGTCCAAGCTGAAGGTGTCCCCCAGGGATGTGTTCTGAGCACAACACTTTTTCTGCTTGCTATAAATATTCTGGCATCTGTTTTCCCATCCAATATTTGGTCATCACTCTATGTGGATGACTTTGCTATAGCTTGTGCAGGTGCTGACTGTCACCTCATTGCAGTTTCCCTCCAGCATGCCATCAACCGGGTTTCTGATTGGGCCACCACTCACGGGTTTAAATTTTCTAGTGGCAAAACTCATCAAATTACGTTCACTAGACGTTCAGTGGTCTCTGATCATCCATTGTACCTATACGGCTCACGTATCCCAGAACGTGATACAGTCAGGTTTCTCGGCCTCCTGTTTGACCGCAGATTTTCCTGGAAACCTCACATTACCTCTCTGAAGGCGACTTGTCATAGCCGGCTGAACCTCCTTAAAACCCTCGCACATCTTTCATGGGGGCTGATCGTAGAACTCTCCTTCGCCTACATTCGGCCCTAATTCTATCGAAACTCGATTATGGTGACCAGATATATTCGGCAGCCTCTCCTGCCACTCTTTCCAGCCTTAATCCCATCCATCACCAGGGATTACGCTTATGCCTTGGTGCTTTTCGTTCTTCCCCGGTTGAGAGCCTCTATGTAGAAGCGAACATTCCATCCTTGTCCGATCGTCGTGATGCACATTGCATTCGCTATTATGTTCGCTCTCATGACCTCCGCAATCCTTCCATGTATAGGATTGTCACAGATGTTAGTAGACGCTCGTTATTTGTTCGTCGCCCCTGTTTACTTCGTCCCTTTTCTCTTCGTCTGCATTCACTCTTGTCTTCCCTTCAGCTTCCGCCTATATATGTTCATGTGGCTTCACCCTTTCCTCTACCCCCTTGGGAAGTTCCTGCTGTCCGTGTCTGTTCTATTCCTCTACCTTGCGCGAAAGCCCAACTGCCTACGGCGGCTTCTCGCTCTTTCTTTCTAGACCATTTCCGTTCTCATTCCCATGCCATCGCAGTATACACCGATGGTTCAAAGTCATCTGACGGCGTTGGATTCGCAGCAGTGTTTCCAGACAGCGTCGTACAAGGGCATCTATTACCCTCGGCTAGCATATTTACGGCTGAATTGTATGCCATTCTTGTGGCACTTATCTGTATTGCATCTATGCCTGTATCACCATTTGTGGTCGTTTCAGACTCCCTTAGTGCTTTACAGGCTATCCGTAAAATTGATACACCTTACCCCCTAGTTCTTCGTATCCACCTTTGGTTACGCCGTATCTTTAGCAAGCATAAAGATATTGTCTTTTGTTGGGTCCCTGGTCATGTTGACGTACAGGGCAATGAACAGGCAGACACTGCTGCGCGGTCAGCAGTACATGACCTTCCAGTTTCATATAGAGGTGTTCCTTTCACGGACTATTTTGCGGTCATTGCTACCCACCTTCGCACCCGTTGGCAACAACGCTGGTCTGACCTGCTGAATAACAAACTTCATTCTATTAAACCGGTTATAGGTTTCTGGCCTTCTTCTTGTCACCAATGTCGAGGTTGGGAGACTACACTCTCCCGTCTTAGCATCGGCCACACTCGTCTTACTCACGGGTATCTCATGAAGAGGCTCCCTGCCCCTCTCTGTGAGCATTGTCAGGTTCCAGTGTCTGTTCGACATATCCTATTTGACTGCCCACTCTATCAACGAGCACGCAGAATTTACCTCCAATGACGTCTTCGCTCTGCGGCCCTTTCTTTACCTTCCCTTCTTGCAGATGGACCCTCCTTTAATCCTGACTCTCTCATTGACTTTTTGACAGAAACTGACTTACTACACAAACTCTGAAGATTATACCTCTAGCACCTCCCTCAGTCCCTTCTGTATAACCCCTGTGGTTTAGCGCTTCTATTTGATTATAATAATAATAATAATAATGCCTATCGAGATGGCTTCTTATGTTATCAGCTATAATCGACTCTAATAATTTGCCTACAATTGATGTTAGACTTATTGGGCGGTAATTTGATGGTAACGACTTGTCCCCTGCTTTAAAAATAGGAATTACATTAGCCATCTTCCACGTATCAGACACTACACCTGTTTGAAGAGATAGGTTAAAAATGTTAGTTAAGGGTTCACAGAGTTCAATTTTGCATTCCTTAAGAACCCTTGAAAAAAGCTCATCAGGGCCTGGCGATTTATTTTGCTTCAAACGGTCTATCTGTTTGATAACCATTTCGCTAGTGACTGTGATACTACATAATTTATCTTCTTCAGGCCCACTAAAATACCTAATTCTTGGGATATTATTAGTGTCTTCCTGAGTGAAAACCGAGAGAAAATAATTATTAAAAATAGAGCACATTTCATTCTCTTTGTCAGTAAGATACCCATAATTATTTTTAAGGGGACCTATCTTATCTCTAACTTTTGTTCTATACACCAGGAAAAAACTTTTGGGTTAGTTTTCGAATCCCTAGCAACTTTAATTTCATAGTCCCGCTTAGCTTTTCTTATCCCCTTTTAACGTCCCTCTTAATGTCAATATACTGATTCGTAAGATGACCCTCACCTCTTTTGATACGCCTATAAATTCCTTTCTTCTGCCCTAAAAGATATTTGAGCCTATTATTCATCCATTTTGGGTCATTTCTATTCGATCTAATTTCTTTATATGGGATAAATGTTCTTTGGGCAGCATGTATAGTGTTCAGAAAACTGTCATATTGATAGCTCTCTTCATTACCCCAGTCCACAGATGATAAGTCTTCTCTAAGTCCATTGTAATCTGCTAAGCGAAAATCTGGGACCGTTACTGAGTTATTCCTACTATGAAACTTCCATTCAATGCCAAAGGTAATTGATTTGTGGTCGCTTGCGCGAGTTCCTCTGTAATTTCTTAATTATTAACAAGGGTTTCCTTGTTTGCCAGAACTAAGTCAAGCAGATTATTTCCCTTGAGGTTCTGTCACAAACTGCTTCAAAAAACAATCTTGAACTACTTCTAAATCCATAAGAACATAAGAAAGGAGGAACACTGCAGCAGGCCTTTGGCCCATACTAGCAGGTCCTTCACAATCCGTCCCACTAACAGAATATTTGCTCAACCCAATTTTCAATGCTACCCAAGAAATAAGCTTTGACAATTCTACCCACTCATGCGAGTCCCACTCAAATCCAACCCTCTCACTCATGAATTTATCCAACCTAAATTTGAAACTCCCAAGGTCCTAGCTTCAATAACCCTACTAGGCAGACTGTTCCACTCATCAACTACCCCATTTCCAAACCAATACTTTCCTATATAATTTCTAAATCTAAACTTATCTAACTTGAATCCATTATTGCGGGTTCTCTCTTGGAAGATATCCTCAAGACCTTATTTATATCCCCTTTGTTAATACCCATTTTCCACTTGTATACCTCATCATGTCTCCCCTCATTCTACGTCTTACAAGTGAATGTAATTTAAGGGTCTTCAATCTTTCTTCGTAAGGAAGATTTCTAATGCTATGTATTAATTTAGTCATTCTACGCTGAATGTTTTCTAACGAATTTATGTCCATTCTGTAACATAGAGACCAGAACTGAGCTGCGTAATCTAGGTGAGGCCTTACTAATGATGTATAAAGCTGAAATATAACCTCTGGACTTCTGTTGCTAACACTTGATATAAATCCCAGTAATCTATTTGCCTTATTACGTACGCTAGGCATTGCTGTCTTGGTTTAAGGTTGCTGCTTACCATCACCCCCAAGTCCTTCTCGCAATCTGTATGGCTAAGTTCTACGTTATTTAACTTATAAGTGCTTGGGTTATGGATACCCCCGAGCTTCAGAACCTTGCATTTGCCACTGCATCTGCCACTTTTCTGACCACGAATTAAGTTTGTCTAAATCTTCCTGAAGTTCTATGACATCTATGTTTGAATCAATTATCCTACCTATCTTCGTGTCGTCGGCGAATTTGCTCATATCACTAGTAATTCCCTCGTCAATGTCATTGATATATATTATAAACAACAACGGGCCTAAGACCGATCCCTGTGGAACACCACTTGTTACAAGTCCCCATTCAGATTTAACCCCATTTATGCACACTCTCTGCTTCCTATTGGTGAGCCATGACTCGATCCATGACAGCACTTTTCCCCCAATGCCATGAGCTGCCACTTTCTTTAACAGTCTCTGGTGCGGTACTCTATCAAAAGCCTTACTAAAGTCTAAATAAACAATATCGAATTCTTTATCGTGATCAACAGCCTCAAAAGCTTTACTGAAGAAGGTTAATAAATTAGATAGGCAGGAACGGCCCCTCGTGAATCCATGCTGAGTATCATTAATCAAATTATGGTTATCTAGATGGCTTCTAATAATATCAGCTATAATTGACTCTAGTAATTTGCCTACAATTGAGGTCAGGCTTATTGGGCGGTAATTTGATGGTAGTGACTTGTCCCCTGCTTTAAAAATAGGAATTACATTAGCCATCTTCCACATATCAGACACTACCTGTTTGAAGAGATAAATTAAAAATGTTAGATTTGGTTCACAGAGTTCCATTTGCATTCCTTAAGAACCCTTGCAAAAAGCTCATCAGGACCCGGCGATTTATTTTGTTTCAGTCGGTCTAGTTGTTTCATAACCATTTCGCTAGTGACTGTGATATTACATAATTTATCTTCTTCTGGGTCTCTGTAAAAATTAATTACTGGGATATTATTAGTGTCTTCCTGGGTGACAACCGAGAGAAAATAATTATTAAAAATAGAGCACATATCATTCTCATTGTCAGTAAGATGCCCAGAGTTGTTTTTAAGGGGACCTATCTTATCCCTAACTTTTGTTCTATAAACCCGGAAAAAACTTTTTGGGTTAGTTTTTGAATCCCTAGCAACTTTAATTTCATAGTCCCGTTTAGCTTTTCTTATCCCTTTTACGTCCCTCTTAATGTCAGTATACTGATTTGAAAAATAAACACATAAGCAGTATAATGTGATCCTTTATTGACAACGTTTAGCCCACGCAGTGGCTTTATCAGTCAAACAGATCTACCTGGAAAAAGAGCAACATGGAGATATATATAGGGACAGTCAGGTGGAGAATGCTGGGTCAGGTGGAGAAAGCTGCATGTGAGTCTTAAAAGTAGTGTGATAGTTAAAACATAGTGTGACTTAAAGGACCTGCAGTGTACTATTCTTGAGTTCTAGGTGGGATAGCGTTGAAGAAGTTTCTTGGCAATAGGTTCAGCTATGTTTAGAAGCCGTTGTTCTGGTTGAAGTTGTTGGATATACAGATGGTGATGATTCTAGGATTCTTCGGTATTGCGTGTTGTCTTCTCTGGCGATGAGTCTTCAACACACCCAGAGGAAGACACTGCTGAGAAGAATAATAGTCCTTCCCCCCAACTCCATTTCCAAACAAGTTTCCAACATTTTCCTAAGACCTCATTCCCAGTATCCACCTCCACATCCACCACCATTAAGGACATTACCAGTAACAGACAGGAAAAGCTTCAATCCACGGCAGGGGTATACACAATCCTTGTAATGGCTGCAGCAAATTATACGTTGGCGAAACATCCAGAGACCTACAAACACGCATTTCAGAACACCAGTACGAGGCAGATCTGACGACTCAAGAAATGCCTGTGTTCAACACCGAAATTACACAACCATTTAATCAACTACAGAAACGCAAAACTCATCGCCAGAAGACAACCGCAATACCGAAAATCCTAGAATCATCACTCATCTGTATATCCAACAACTTCAACCAGAACAACAGCCTACAACATAGCTGAACCTATTGCCAAAAACTTCTTCAACGCTATCCCACCTAGAACTCAAGAATAGTACCTGCAGGTCCTTTAAGTCACACTATGTTTTAACTATCACCTCCCAAGACTCCCTGCAGCTTTCTCCACCTGACCCAGCATTCTCCACCTGACTGTACCCTATATATATCTCCATGTTGCTCATTTTCCAGGTAGATCTGTCTGTGACTCGATAAAGCCCACTGCGTGGGCGAACGTTGTCAATAAAGGATCACATTATACTGCTTATGTGTTTATTTTTCATTGTGTCGGTATTTTATACCATTTATTTATATACTGATTTATAAGATGACCCTCACCTCTTTATTCGCCTATAAATTCCTTTCTTCTGCCCTAAAGATACTTGAGCCTATTATTCATCCATTTTGGGTCATTTCTAATTTCTTTATACGGGATAAATGTTCTTTGGCAACCTGTATAGTGAAGAAAACTGTCATATTGATACCTCTCTTCGTTACCCCAGTCCACAGTTGATAAGTGTTCTTTAGTCCATTATAATCTGCTAAGCGAAAATCTGGGACCGTTACAGATTATCCCTACTATCGTACATCCATTCAATGCTAAAGGTATTGACTGATCGCTTGAGCCTTGTTCCTCTGTAATTTCTAAATTATTAACAAGGGTTTCCTTGCTGCAGAACCAAGTCAAGTAGGTTATTTCCCTTGTAGGTTCTGTCACAAACTGCTTCAAAAAGCAATCTGAACTACTTCTAAAAGTCATTAGATTCTAAATTCCTGTCAAAAATTCCAATCAATCTGACTAAAGTTAAAGTCCCTAAATTACTACGTTATCGTGCCTTGTGGCCTTAACAATTTCCTCCAAAGTAGTCTCCCTTGTTCCCTATCTAAGTTTGGGGTACAGTAAATCATGCCTAAATCAATTTTCATATCCTCTGAAAATTTTATCCAGAAAGACTCTGTATGTGTTATTTCAGACTTTATACCCGTTTTATGCAACAATTTAAATGATCACGGACATAGAGTGCTACCCCACCCTTCCCGATACTTCTGTCTACTTGGAACAATTTAAAACCCTGAGATGACATTCGGCAGGCATGTCCCGATTTTTCATATTTAACCATGTCTCAGTTATTGCAAAAACATCAATATTACCCGTACTTGCATCTAATCTCAACTCATCCATCTTATTCCTAGCACTACGACTATTGGTGTAATATACATTAAAAGACCTTCCTTTCTCTTTACCCTTCCTGCTTATTTCTGTTTTCCACTATACTTATTACTGTCCTTGTCACCTAGTCACTGGGTTTCAATATCCACCTTATTCGCCTATTACTAGTTCCCCTAAATTTATAACATTACTACACTGGGACTTCTGTTTTTCCCCATAACCCATACCACTAACTTTTTCTAGTTTAAAGCCCTAACAGCTCCCTCCACTGCAGTTGCCAGTGCCCCCACCCCAGACCTAGATAAGTGAACCCCATCCCTGGCATACATGTCATTTCTGCCATAGAAGAGGTCCCAGTTGTCCAATGAATGTTACTGCATTTTCCTTCAGTATTTGTCCAGCCAGCACTTGACAACAATTGCCCTGGACACCATTCTTCAACTCCTCTCTTTGCAAATACCACATATGACAGGGTTCCCACCCTTCTTCCTAATTCTGTCTATTGCTGACCTATGGCTCTAATCAGCTCCTCACTTCTACGTCTGCCAACATCGTTGCCTCCAGCACTGAGACAGATAATAGGATTGCTCCCATTACCTCTCATGATGTCGTCCAGACGGCTAACAATATCCTTCATCCCAGCCCCAGGATAACATACCTCTCTCCTATTCCTATCCTTAGACAAAATTCCATATCATAAATCTAATCTGACTATCCCCAACTAAAACAATGTTCTTACCTCGACTGGCAGTGTGCATGACGTTCTCGGCGGTCTTTGTAGAGATGGTCTTCGCTGCGTGTCTTCACATTCGTCTGATAACAAGGAAAAAGAGTTGCTGGTTTCACAGCAGTCTCCTGGACCTTCTTCAACTTCAGCTTCGTTCCTTCAGATCCGACTAGCATCCATTCGTTGGTCTGATCATCGGCGACATTGTTCCGGGGATAATCCTTGCATATACCCTTCAATCGTTGAATTTCTCTTCTGCTTCCGTTAATTCCGCTTTCATTTGGAGATATAGCTGCTCGTAGTCGAGGGAAGCCATCATCAATCTCAGGTAGCTAAGAACGGAAGCACAGTGAAAAAGTCTTCATAGAGCAAAGTTGGTTCAGTCCACAGAAGTACACTAGACACGTCCCACTGAGCTAAGTACAGGTCACCTCTGAGCAAAGTACAGGTCACTTCTGAGCTCTGATTGACTTTACGTCGTAGAACATCGATGGCTTGTGTGGTAGGTACTTTAGTGAAAGGAAGTCACGTCCAAACTGCTTAGTTTCTTGTTTCGGATGGAGGAGATTTCGGATGCGGTTGAGAAGGTCGCCTGAATGTTTTTAAGATGAGCGGGCTGATGGTCCCCAGAGGCAGGAAAGATGTTTGGCAAGAACTCCGGCTAGTTTGTGTGGTGCACTGCCTATACCTGATGGATTGGTCTGAGAGGAATATTATGTTTATGGGTCTTGGTAAACCATACATGTGTGCTGGTTTAGGGTTGTGGGTATCAAGTACAGAAGTTTCTTTCATTCACTAGTGCGTTTCAGTATCTGTCTGGTTTTGTATAGGAAATTTTT
>WNWK01045575.1:0-14666 GCA_009830355.1 Cherax destructor
ACTGTGACAACTCCCACTTTGTATTTGCTTCTTTATCTTTTAGCCCAACACCTCTTGCCAAGACCCTCGCATTCACTTCTCTTACAACCCCATCTATAAATATATTGAACAACCACGGTGACATCACACATCCTTGTCTAAGGCCCACTTTTACTGGGAAATAGTCCCCTTCCCTCCTACACACTCTAACCTGAGCCTCACTATCCTCATAAAAACTCTTCACTGCTTTCAGTAACCTTCCTCCTATTCCATACACCTGCAACATCTGCCACATTGCCCCCTATCTACCCTATCATACGCCTTTTCCAAATCCATAAATGCCACAAAAACATCTTTACCCTTATCCAAATACTGTTCACCTATATGTTTCACTGTAAACACTTGGTCTACACACCCCTACCTTTCCTAAAGCCCCCTTGTTCATCTGCTATCCTGCTTTCTGTTTTACTCTTAATTCTTTCAATAATAACTCTACCATACACTTTACCAGGTACACTCAACAGACTTATTCCCCTATAATTTTGCACTCTCTTTTGTCCCCTTTGCCTTTATACAAAGGAACAATACACGCTCTCTGCCAATCCCTAGGTACCTTACCCTCTTCCATACATTTATTAAATAATAGCACCAACCACTCCAAAATTATATCCCCACCTGCTTTTAACATTTCTATCTTTATCCCATCAATCCCAGCTGCCTTACCCCTTTCATTCTACCCACTGCCTCACGAACTTCCCCTACACCCACAACTGGCTCTTCCACACTCCTACAAGATGTTATTCCTCCTTGCCCTACACACGAAATCACAGCTTCCCTGTCTTCATCAACATTTAACAAATCCTCAAAATATTCTCTCCATCTTCCCGATACCTCTAACTCTCCATTTAATAACTCTCCTCTCCTATTTTTAACTGTCAAATCCATTTGTTCTCTAGGCTTCCTCAACTTATTAATCTCATTCCAAAACTTTTTCTTATTTTCAACAAAATTTGCTGATAACATCTCACCCACTCTCTCATCTGCTCTCTTTTACATTGCTTCACCACTCTTTTAACCTCTCTTTTCTCTCCATATACTCTTCCCTCCTTGCATCACTTCTACTTTGTAAAAACCTCTCATATGCTAACTTTTTCTCCCTTACTACTCTCTTTACATCATCATTCCACCAATCGCTCCTCTTCCCTCCTGCACCCACTCGCCTGTAACCACAAACTTCTGCTGAACACTCTAACACTACATTTTTAAATCTACCCCATACATTTTCGACCCCATTGCCTACACTCTCACTAGCCCATCTATCCTCCAATAGTTGTTTATATCTTACCCTAACTGCCTCCTCTTTTAGTTTATAAACCTTCACCTCTCTTTTACTTACTGATTCTATTTTCCTTGTATCCCATCTACCTTTTACTCCCACTGTAGCTATAACTAAAAAGTGATCTGATATATCTGTAGCCCCTCTATAAACATGCATATCCTGAAGTCTACTCAACAGTCATATTATAAGTTAATGTCAAAAATGCTCAATGTTATTTTCCTTAAGATAATCTCAATTCCATATTATCATTCAAGAATCTTAACACCTGTAACAATCTAAGATCTAATATCATTATATAATAAATTAAACAGTAAAATTTCATCATATTGTAATTTTGAAAATAATTTTTAACTAGAATAAACTCAATAAATTTCTCTAATATTAAGTACCTAGTTTTTAAGGACTAGAATAAGCTGCCCCTAATGCCATGGCATGTCAGTGGCTCTCCTTGCACTCAATTTACATTGTAACTTCCAATACCCATGTAACCTGCAATGAAATAAAATTTGTTTGTTTGTTTGTTTGTTTGTTTATTTCAAGTTAAGTATGTTGATGCTATACTAGTATAATAACAATACTAGAAATTTTTTTTTAGAGTTTCTTCTAGATATATATTTTATTTCAAATTAAGAAAATGATGATACTATAAGATTTTAAATGACAATATGATGATATGAAATTGCAACAAGTGTTAAGGAGGATGAACATATCAAATTGAGATCATCTTAAGTAAAATAATATTGGGTTTGGAAGTTTGTTACGAGGCGACACAGAACATCCAAACCATGGCAAAATCAGGGTAGCCACAGCCACTCCGGAGAGAGAGGTTTTTTAGTGCCAGGAAGGAAAAAAAGCTGGCAGGAAATGACAGAAATTGTACACCAACTGCAATCATTTCTGGAGTGGAATCACAGTCAGTGGCCTCCACTCCATTACAACAGATATTAGAGCCAGGAAAAAAAGACCCCCCATACCACCAATACCACCAATCCAAGTACATTCATCTTTGCTAATATACAAGGTCTAAAGCCAGCAACAAACAACAAGGTACCTTACATTCGTGGACTGCTTACAGAGTCAAATGCTATGTTTGCGGCTTTCACAGAGACCCACATAAGAGATCACTTGGACAATGAAATATGGATCCCGGGCTACAACCTATACAGGTGTGACAGAGTGAATAGGCAAAAAGGGGGGGTTGGCCTGTATATCACAGAGTCACTTATATGTTCAGAACTACTAAATGCCTCAAATGATGTAGTTGAAGTATTAGCAATAAAGGTCGAGAATCAAAACCTGGTCATCGTGGTTGTCTACAAGCCCCCGGATGCAACGTCCCAACAATTCCAGGAACAGCTTCTGAAAATTGACCACTGTCTGGAAAATCTCCCAGCTCCTGCCCACAACATCTTGCTACTGGGGGATTTCAACCTCAGGCACCTAAAATGGAGGAACATTGCAAACAATGTGGTAGCAGAGATAACACCAGGAGGCAGCTCAGATGAAAATTCACACATGCATGAACTTTTAAATCTCTGCACCAAGTTCACCTTAAACCAGCAAATAGTAGAGCCCACAAGATTAGAGAATACGCTGGACCTCATCTTCACCAACAATGATGATCTGATACGAAATGTCATCATATCAAAAACAATATACTCAGATCACAACATAATAGAGGTCCAGACATGCATGCGGGAGCTCCAGATCAACAAAATGTGATCAGCCGTGAGGAGCTTTCTCCAAATTCAACTTCAATAACAAAAACATAAGGTGGGACCAAGTAAACCAAGTCCTAAATGATATAAACTGGGAAGATTGCCTAAGCATCACGGATCCCAACCTATGTCTTGAACAAATTAACTCTGTGGTACTTGAGGTTTGCTCAAGGCAAATTCCCTTAAGGAAAAGGAGGAGAAGATGCAAACTAGAAAGAGAGGCGCTCCTATACAGGCGAAGGCACAGAATAACGGAGCGGCTACAGGAGGCCAATATCTCTGAAATACGTAGGGAGACACTAGTCAGAGAAATAGCAAACATCGAATTAAAACTAAAGGAATCTTACAGGAATCAAGAGACACGGGAAGAACTAAGAGCCATAAATGAAATTGAAAGAAACCCTAAGTATTTCTTTTCCTATGCAAAATCAAAGTCGAGAACAACAACCAGTATTGGGCCCCTACTTAAACCGGATGGGTCCTACACAGATGACAGCAAGGAAATGAGTGAGTTACTTAAATCCCAGTATGACTCAGTCTTTAGCGAGCCACTAACCAGACTGAAAATTGAAAACCTAAATGATTTTTCATGAGAGTGCCACAGAACTTGACAGACGCATGCCTTTCTGACATCATCACTACGCCAAATGACTTTGAAAAGGCAATAAATGACATGCCCATGCACTCCGCTCCAGGCCCAGACTCATGGAACTCCGTGTTCATCAAGAACTGCAAGAAGCCCCTATCACATGCTTTTAACATCCTATGGAGAGGGAGCATGGACACTGGGATCGTCCCGCAGCTACTAAAAACAACAGACATAGCCCCGCTCCACAAAGGGGGCAGTAAAGCAATAGCAAAGAACTACAGACCAATTGCGCTAACGTCCCATATCATAAAAATCTTTGAAAGGGTTCTAAGAAGCAAGATCGCCACCCATCTTGATACCCATCAATTGCACAACCCAGGACAGCATGGGTTTAGAGCAGGCCGCTCCTGTCTGTCCCAACTACTGGACCACTACGACAAGGTCCTGGATGCTCTAGAAGATAAACAGAATGCAGATGTTATATACACAGATTTTGCAAAAGCCTTTGACAAGTGTGACCATGGTGTAATAGCACACAAAATGCGTGATAAAGGAATAACAGGAAAAGTTGGTAGATGGATTTATAATTTCCTAACACGTAGAACACAAAGAGTAGTAGTCAACAGAGTATTGTCTGAGGCAGCTACTGTGAAAAGCTCTGTTCCACAAGGCACAGTACTTGCTCCCATCCTATTCCTCATCCTCATATCAGACATTGACAGGGATATAAGCCACAGTGCTGTGTCTTCCTTTGCAGATGACACCCGAATCTGTATGACAGTGTCCACCGTTGAAGACACTGCAAGACTCCAAGCAGACATAAACCAAATCTTTAAATGGGCTGCAGAAAACAATATGAAGTTCAATGATGAGAAATTTCAATTACTCAGATACGGAAAACGTGAAGAAATTAAAATCTCATCGGAGTACAAAACTAATTCCAACCACACAATAGAGCGAAAAACTAATGTCAAAGACCTGGGAGTGATCATGTCAGAGGATCTCACCTTCAAGGACCATAACAATGTAGCAATTGCATCTGCTCGAAAAATGACAGGATGGATAATGAGAACCTTCAAAACCAGGGATGCCAAGCCCATGTTGACACTTTACAGATCGCTTGTTCTATCTAGGCTGGAATATTGCTGCACACTAACTGCACCTTTCAAGGCGGGTGAAATTGCTGACCTTGAAAATGTGCAGAGAACCTTCACCGCACGCATAAGTGCGATAAACCACCTCAACTACTGGGAACGCTTGAAGTTCCTAAACCTGTACTCTCTAGAACGCAGGCGGGAGAGATACATTATTATATACACATGGAAAATTCTCGAGGGCTTAGTACCAAACTTGCACACAAAAATCACTCCGTACGAAAGCAAAAGACTCGGCAGGCGATGTAACATTCCCCCAATGAAGAGCAGGGGTGCCACTAGCACGTTGAGGGACAACACAATAAGTGTGAGGGGCCCATGATTGTTCAACTGCCTCCCAGCATACATCAGGGGGATTACCAACAAGCCCCTGGCTGTCTTCAAGCAGGCACTGGACAGGCACCTCAAGTCGGTACCTGATCAGCCGGGCTGTGGTTCGTACGTTGGACTGCGTGCGGCCAGCAGTAACAGCCTGGTTGATCAGGCTCTGGTCCAACAAGAGGCCTGGTCACAGACCGGGCCGCGGGGGCGTTGACCCCTGGAATTCTCTCCAGGTAGACTCCAGGTAGTATAGGGTGAGTAGGTGATTTTTGAGAAGAGTCTTGAATTGATTTTCCGACAAGGTTAACTTGATATTTACTGGTAATGAATTCCAGATTCTGGGGCCCTTTATGTGCATAGAATTTTTACATTGGTTAGTAAGGACTCGGGGTATGTCAAATAGTGATCTGTGTCTTGTGTCATGTTCGTGGGACCTATTAAAGTTGTTGAGGAGAATTCTGAGCGCAGGGTTGATATTAGCATGTAGAGTTTTATGTATGTAGAAGGCACATGAATAGGTATGAATATTTTTTATGGTGAGTAGTTTTAAGGTTCTGAATATAGGTGGAGTATGCTGTCTAGAGTGGGAATTTGTTATCATCCTGACTGCAGCCTTTTGCTGGGTTATGAGTGGTCTAAGGTGAATTAATGTTGTTGAGCCCCATGCACAGATTCCATAGGTGAGATAAGGGTAGATAAGAGAATGATATAGTGCAATGAGAGCTGGTTGAGGCACATAATAGCGTATCTTAGATAATATACCTACTGTCCTTGAGATTTTCTTGGAAATTTGTTGTATGTGTGTTTGGAATTTAAGACTACAGTGGACCCCCGAGTTTCGTAAAAACTTCACTCCTGAAGTCTGCTCAAGTGCCATTACCGAACGAATTTACTCCCTTAAGGAAAAATTTCACGTAGGTTAGTCTATTTCAGACCCCCAAAAATACACTTCCACAAGAACTTACAAAATTATACTTACATAATTGCACGATTTACGGGGTATTCGTTAACCGAGGGTCCACTGTACTGTCAAGGTGGATTCCTAGGAATTTTCCCTCTGTGAGCCTTGTGATGGGTGAACCATTTAGCGTTATGTTAAGTGGAACATTTGCAGCTTTGTTTCCAAACTGAATGTAGTAGGTCATGTCCGTATTGAGAGTAAGCTTATTTGTCATCATCCATGTTGATATTTTCTGTAATTCGGCATTAACTGTGTTGGCTAGTACGACTGGATTTGGGTGAGAGAAGACATATGTTGTGTCATCTGCAAACAAAATGGGTTTGAGTAGTTGTGATGCATTCGGTAGGTCATTTATGTAAATGAGGAATAGGAGTGGCCCCAGGACACTACCTTGAGGGACACCGACTGTAATTTGTTGTGTGGAAGAGTTCTCTCCATTTGTGTTCACGTACTGACTTCTGTTGCTAAGGTACGACTTTAGGTAGTTGAGGGGGTGCCCCCTAATACCATAGTGCGCTAATTTTGTGAGCAATAAATCATGGTCGACTGTATCTAATGCTTTGCGTAGGTCTATGAAGATTCCCAGTGGAACTTCTTTCTTCTCAAGTGCGGTGTATATTAACTCTAACATGTGTGTTATAGCATCGTTTGTGCTCTTGTTGGTCCTGAATCCAAATTGACAGGGGTTTAGTACATTGTGTGAGACGAGGTAGGAATAGATCTGTTTATGAATTAATTTTTCGAAGATTTTAGAAAGCAGTGGTAAATTTGAGATTGGTCTATAATTGTTCAAGTCAGTTTGGTCACCTCCTTTGTGGATCGGGGTGACCCTAGCTATTTTGAGAATTGATGGGAAGGTTGAAGATTCAATGGATTTATTGAATAATGCTGCTATAATTGGTGACAGTACATGTGTAGCTTTTTTGTACATAAAGGGTGGTAAGCTGTTTATGTCTCCTGCTTTGTTTTTAAGGGTGTTGATTATGAGTGAGACTTCAATTGAGTTGGTAGGAGCTAGGAATAGTGTATCTGGGTAGGTGTTGGTGAGGTAGTCTGTTGGACGAGTGTTCGAGCTTGGGATTTTACTCGCTAGATTCTTTCCTATGGTGGAGAAGAAAACATTAAGTCTGTTTGCTGTCTCAGTTGGTGAGAGTAGGGGTTCGTCTGTTTTTGATAATTTGATGGTATTGTTCGTGCATATCTTTTTATTTCCTAGAATTGTAGATAGGGTTTTCCAGGTCTTTTCATATCACCTTTACGGTCTGGAGTCTGTTCTCATAATACAATTTTTTTGGACCTTCTTATCAGGCTAGTAAGGATTGATGAGTAGCGTTTGGATTGTTCTCTGGTTATTAGACCCCTTCTATATTGTTTTTCATATTGGTGCCTCTTATTTATGGATTTAAGGATGCTGGGTGTTAGCCAGGGATTGTTAAGTCTCTTAGCTGTGATCTGTTTAGTTTTTTTCGGGCAATGTCTGTTATAGAGGTTATGTGTTTTTTTAAGAAAGTTCTTGATGCATTCATTAGTATCTGAATGTGTTTCCAATTCATTAAGCCAGTCAATGTTCGTCATAGCTGATATCAAATTATTAACAGCAGACTCATTATGTAGTCTGAAGGTAACTTTTGCAATTTCTTGGGGCATAATGCCTAGGTTAGTTATGAGAAAGGTCGGGTAGTGGTCTGTGGTGTTTTCTGTGATTATGCCTGATTTTAGAGGAGATATTGTGTTAGTCCAGATGTGGTCTAGTAACGAGGTACTATTATCAGAGATTCTTGTAGGTTTTGATATTGTTGGTAGTAATAAGCAGTTGCTCATAGTGTTTGTGAATTCAGTTACCTGCGGGTCTTGGTCATGTAGGAGATTTATGTTGAAATCTCCTGTGAGCAGCAAATGATCTTTGTTAAGGCGTGAATCGATTATCAGGTTTCCTAGTTTTTCACTAAAGTGGCGGATGTTTGACTGTGGTAATCTGTAGATGTTTATCACTGTGAGGGGTTTTTGCAGGTCTTTTGATTTAAATTTAGCTATAATATATTCTCCATGTTCATCCCTTGTACAAGAATTTTTGATACATTCAAGTTGATCTGTATAATATATTGCTGTTCCACCCCCTCGCTGGTCTGTCCTACAGTTGTGAATGGCTGTGTAACCTGGGATGGCATAGACACCTGTAGTATCAGGCTTTAGCCAGGTCTCAGTGAGTGTGATGATTGACATATTGGACTATAGGGATTGGAGTAGTGCTGTGAGGTCATCATAATGTTTGCTCAAAGATCTAACATTGTAATTGAAGATAGTTAAGTTATTGTTGGCTCTGAGTAATGTCTTTGCTTGATCAGCTGTGTAATAGTTACAATTGCTGTTGGAGTCATGTAAGTCATTTAATAATAGGTTGATATCAGGATCAATGCCTGTAATCATAGGATTTAGTGTGATTCTATAACTAGACTTGGGAACAATAGATTATGCTAAACTTAATGATATGGTATTAGATTAAAGTCTTACTTGCTAATGGATTAACACAATTATGTGCAAGTGTTTACATGAATTTTTACAGTGATATAGGATATTTGAATAATGTTAATGATATACTAATTTAACTGTCTAATGAATGGTTAGAACAACTTCAATGACTAGTATTAAATTGGTATGGAAAAATAAATTTTTGATTCAATATGGCACTGGTTGAAACTTTTAGTATATGAAAGGCAATAAGAGGTTAATGAATGCAAAGAGCTATTGAACTAGAAGTTAAACAGATTTGACTAATATTAAAAGTAAGTTATTGATTAAATTAAGGAATAATTAGTATATGATAAAGTGACTGAAGTTGGCTTAATGGTAAAAGGTAATTTATAAAATATAAGTAAATGATTGCACTTATCAGGTAGTTGCTTATAAAGGAAATATAAAGTAAGTCACATATACAATGAGGTAGTTGTTTGAATATATGAATACAATTAAGCAAATAAAGTGACTGGAATTTGCTTTTGGTAAAAAGGTATTTAAAAGTATGAGTAAATAATTGCACTTATTTGGTAATAGCTTATAAGAAAAAAATAAACTAAGTCACATACACAATAAGGTAATTGTTTGATTATAAAAATATAAAAAGAAAAACAAAAGTGAAAAGGTTGTAATTAAATTTCAAGTAAAACGTAATTACTAATATTGTAAATAGATAGGGTTGGGAAAAGGTAATGATAGATTTGTATTAAAAATAAAAAAATAAAAGTAAATGGTTACAGAGACGTTAAAAGATATATATATAGTAAAATAGGATGTACAATTATATTTAGTGGGAAATTTATTATAGTGAGGTAGCAGATTATTAGAACAAATATGAAGTTAATTACATTAATATATAATCAGTTTTGGGAGAAATGTAAGATTTTGAGGTTGCAGTTACTAATACAACTGTTGCACTAACGCAGACTAAGGATTAGGTCATTGATATTATTCAGTCTCTGTAAGGTTAGCATCTCGAAGGAATGTGGACAGTTCATTTTCATTCGTGATATAGTAAGCACGGTCTACATTTGTTTTCTTAACTAGGATTTTCCCTTCTCGGGTGACGCACTGGTGGATTTTGTCATTATTCTCACGTTTAAGCTTTCTTACTCTGTATAGGAGGTTCTGACGTTTTTTTGTGAGGCACTCGTTTACATAGAGATCTTTTTTTGCATTAATTGATGTTTTAATAAGATCTGTTTTACTGTCTATCGTGTGAAATCTAAGCATAACACTCTTTTTTTCTACCTTGTGTGCCAAGTAATCGTGATTCTGTTATTTCAGATGCTGGTACTACTAAATTTAAGTGGTCTTTTATGGTCTGAAGAGCAGCATCTTTGCAGTTGATATGGTTTATGCCACTTGGAAAGAGTGCACTGCTAATTATTACCGTGCTGGATAACTTATCTTGCTCATTTTTATCTTCTTGGTTAGAAAAATAGTCAGTCAGCTGGGTATCCATGTTGGTTTTCCAGTTCTTGACAGCATCTTCAACCTTCGTGTTTAGGGATGTTATTTGGTCTGTATGGCTGGCTATGACTGATTGGAGGGTCTTTCCAAAATCAGCCATTCCAGCTGATGTAAACTTCTGCTCAAAGCTTAGGATCTTGCTTTCTAGGTGGGCTAACTTTGTTTCATGCTTTGATAGTGTTGTACGAAGATTCATGTTTTCCTCAGTTAAGGTGGTGATGTATGACTTAAGAGTGACAGGATCATTTGTCATACCTGAGATCATTTCAGATGGGTCAAATCCTTTGAAGGCAGTGTTGTTTGAGGGAGATTCAGTCATGATTGGTGTTGTTGCTGTCCCGTCGTCATGGGTGGTGGTTGAGTAGGGTGAGGGAGAGGGAGAGTCAGCCATTGTGTTTGTTGACATGTTGCCTGGGGTGGTGGTGGGGTGGGTGGGTGATGCACCGGCGTCCTGCTGGGTAGTCAAATGAAATAGTCGAGATCTTGGTGATTTCTTACTGTTCTTATTGCTGCTTCTTCTGTTATTAGGTCTCATAGTAGTACAGGGGATGTTGTAGATAGGACGTAGAAGCTATAGTTGCTCAGAGCTTGTTGTGGGTGCTCGTCTGACAGCGGGCTGTGTTTTGGGTTTGATGGCACTCTCCACTTGGATCGATAATTTTTCGAGTAGGTGGTCTTACTGTTGGTATTCTTGAGTCATTCTGGGGTCTAGGTGCGTTAGTGCAGCAGTTCCGCAGTTAGGCCATCATAGAAGCGTTGGTGGGTTCTGGCTGGAGAAGAAAATAACAGAGCTTGGGTGCCACTGTCGTTGCCGCTGCCGCTGCCGTTTATATGCTATGGTGTTGCCGGGCGGAGGGAAAACATTACGTAATATTAATAATAATCACTCTTGGGCACATTAAATGTCTTATTTTATGTTAATATAGACATTTTCATTAATTCATCTATGATATTTTCTTCAAAATAATTTAAAAAACACGTTACATAGCATATAAACATGATACATACACCCACAGAATAAAAATTGACAAATATGATATTTGTTTACCAAATGACTTTGTAGAAGTCAGAAGAATTACGTTTTCTCTAGTCAAACATTGAGGGATAACTGTAGAAAAATACAGTGGTACCCCGACTTACGATGGTCCCCAAACACACCCTTTTATGTAAGTTGATTTTTTTAAATGCTTTTGTAAGTGTAATTTTGGGGGTCTAAAAGGACTAGTCTATTTTACATCATTTCTTATGGAGATAAATTCGTTTGGTAATGGCACTTGAACAGCATTCTGGAATGAAAAAATATCATAAGTCGGGGTACCACTGTATTCCTTTCATATGCCTTCACTCTATATATAGTTATTCATGACCCTTGTGGGTTTAGCACTTCTTTTTTATTATGATAATAATAATGGTAATACTATCATTAACTCTAAAAATAGTGTGTTGCATGAGAATGGGAGTGTTGCTGTTTGTTTATTTTGTACTAACTTGTACACAATGTAAAAGTATTTGTATTGGGAGGTAATTATTATTATAATAAAAAAAATTATTTTGAGGTAAAAGTCTCACAAACTCTTACAAATGTATGTGAATGAACTAAAAGTGGACACGTATTAATCGCATTCATTTTGCCTGACCGAGTGATCGCCCACTACCTGTTCAGTTTTTTTTTTTACCTTCTCTGAACTCCGTATCTCGTTCTCTCTCTCATTTACTCTTTCGTTTACTAGTTGGCTCTCATTGACTATGGCGTCTAAGCTTAGTTGTGATAAAAAGAGGAGTCGTAAGCCTCTTACTATAAGTGCCAAGTTAGAAATGATTAAACTCAGTGAACTGACTTTTTTGGGTTATCCTGGGTTGTCTACGCATATTTGCTATGTATGATAATCTATGTAACTGTATTTGTGTATAACTGAATAAACTTACTAACAAGGTATATGTTGATCGCTGAGATAGCCATCAAATACAGTTACATATAGCAGCATATGTGGAGAGAACCCAGGATAACCCAAGAGTGTACTCACCTAATTGTGGTTGCAGGGGTCGAGACTTAGCTCCTGGCCCCGCCTCTTCACTGACCGCTACTAGGTCCTCTCTCTCCCTGCTCCATGATCTTTATCATACCTCGTCTTAAAGCTATGTATGGTTCCTGCCTCCACTACATCACTTGCCAGACTATTACACTTCCTGACTACTCTATGGCTGAAGAAATGCTTCCTAACATCCCTTTGACTCATCTGAGTCTTCAACTAACACTCTTGCTAGGAGCTAATGCTGCTGGGGATTGCAAGTTAAAACCTATGATAATTTATCACTCAGAGAATCCTAGGGCCCTAAAGAACTATGCAAAAGGTAGCCTCCCTGTTTAGTATAAATCCAATTCAAAAGCTTGGATGACTACTGATCTTTTGATAAATTGGTTCAAAATTTTTTAAAATTTAAAATTATTTTGGGTTTTTTAAAATTTATTTTTGTTATTTATTTTTTATTGTTTTTTTTTCCCTGGTGCTTTGCAAACCCAATTTAAAGTTTTGGCTTGTTGTCGGCTTTTATCCCCCATTTGAATTAAAAAAAAAATGGGTTCTTTTTTGGGGGTGTCTTTTAAACCCCTAGCCTGGAACCTAACCCCGAAAAAATTGGGGCCCCTACGATAAAAATTTTTACAGTCACTGGACTTTTTCCCCAAAAACGTTCTGCAGTTTGTGGAATTTTTTGGGGAAAAAATTTTTCCATCCCACAGGGGTTTTTTTACATTCTTCACACTTTTTGTATATGCACAGAAAAAACATCTCTTTAGGGTTTTTTTCATAGTAGTAGCAGGCAGTTGGAGGGGGTTACCCTAGGTTGATGGTCGTCTGGGTCATCATTCCTGCTTTCCTTCCTCATTTTCCCTTTTCCTTTTCCCCTTTCCCTTTCCCTTCCTTCCTTCCTTTTTTTTTCCCCTTTTTTTCCCTTTCCCTCCCTTCCCCCCTTTCCCCCCTTCCCCCCTTTTCCTTTTTCCCCCCTCCCCTGCCTGCCTGCCCCCCTTTTCCCTGCCTGCCCTGCCTGCCTGCCTGCCTGTTTCCCCTGCCTGCCTGCCTGCGCCTGCCTGCCTCCCCTGCCTCCTCCTCCTCCTCCTCCTCCTACCCTCCCCACCTCCCCTCCCTCCTACCTTCCTTCCTTCCTTCCTTCCTTCCTTCCTTCCTTCCTTCCTTACTACCTTTCATCTTGCCCTTTCCCTTTTTTTCCCCTTCTGGTTTCTTAAACACACAGTCCTGGACCGTCCCTGAACTGCTTCTTCGGGAAGTTGGTTGTTGTGTCGGGGTCATCTTCAACCTCCTTCCTTTTTTCCCCTTCTAACCTTCCTTCCTACTTTCCCTTTCCCCTTCCCTTTCATCTCGTCCTTCCTTCTGGTTTCTTTGTGGCCCCCTTTTTAAAAAACGGCTCGGCAGTAAAAAAATTCTTTAGAACAAAAAATCGATATCGTCAAAAAAAATATTTTTCCTGACCGTTTTTTCATCTTCGTTATATTCGATAACCGTTTTTTATAAAAAAAGGGGGTTTAATCGACTTGTTGTTTATTCGTCTCCGACTTTTTGTGGGCGTTCCTTGCCCCCAACTGAGCGCCCCCGGGGCGTAAATTGTGCTTTTTTTAAACAAGTGGGAACCACCCCACCCCCACGCATTCATACCATATTTGTCATTATTCCACTGTTTTAGTGCTTGCAACTGCTAAAATAAGCCACCTGGGCCCCCAAAACTCCCAGTGCCAACCTGTTTTAAAAAAATGTGCAGGGTGAACATTCATCAGGGGTGTAGCATTTAGCAGGGGGTAGCATTTAGCAGGGGTGGCAGGCATGCAGGGGTGTACGGCATGCAGGGGTGTAGCAAAAACAGAGGTGTGGCATGCAGGGAGTGGGGCATGCAGGGTGTGGAGGGATGCAGGGAGTGTAGCAGGCGAGGGGTGTAGCAAGATCAGGGAGGGGGAAAAAAGCAGGAGTGTAGCAAGGATGCAGGGGGGTAGCAGGGGGGAAAGGGGGATAAAAAAATCAGGGGGTGTAGCAAGGATTCAAATTTAACCCAAAGGGTAAGGGGGAGAAGGATCGGGGGGTGTAAAAAGATCGGGAGGGGGCAGGGTTTAAAAATTTAAAAAAGGGTCAGGTGTAAAGGGGGATGCAGGGGGGGGAAAAATTTATGCGGGTGTAGCATTCATGCAGGGAGTGTAGCATTCATGCAGGGAGTTAAAATTCATGCAGGGAGTGTAGCATTCATGCAGGGAGTGGGAGCATTCATGCAGGGGTGTGGGATTCCAAAAAAAAGGGCCCGTAACCCCCCCAAAAAACTTGGTCCTGCAGTGGTTTTAAAAAAAGGGGGTTCCCCCCAAAAACTTTTTTACACCCCCCCCTTCTCCCCCCCTCCGTCCTCCCCCCATCAACAACTCTTCAATAAATGTAAGTGACTTTATTGTTTTTTATTTTCATGCTTATTTAGATATTCTTTATTAAATTATTTATTATTTAATGTCAAAAAGTTCTAAAAATATTTTATTTAACTCTTTTGGAAGTCTTGGAAGGATTAAATTTCTTTCCATTATTTTTTTATGGGGGGAAAATTGATTGTCTAACGGGGGTTTTTTAAA